>WBZZ01001559.1:55000-80000 GCA_019918135.1 Paulinella micropora
TACCTTAGCATCCCGGGGTAGTCACCGACGTTCCAGAGTCTAACCAGTTCTGGCAGAATTTATTAATATAGATAGAAAACGTTAGTCTTAGTAATTTTCAAGTAAGCCGTTACTTTCGGTAGTTTGATTTGTCAATAGGACGGACAGTTCACAATACCAATAAGTATAGCTAGGGTATCGTAAATTATTAGGAAACGTTTATTAATACATCATTCTCCAGTCAATAATTTACCTCTGCTTTATTTTCCTAACTCAGAGTCATAATCATGGTGAGGGTAGATTATTACCTTGATCTAAGTTAGTTTAGTGACGTGGCAGTTTTGTTTGCCGCGGGATAGTTCTTTGCTTTACTCATTAAAGTGTTTCACACCAACTCTGAAAGTGAATTCCTGAAAGTTGAGCTAGCTCCCGGTTGTCTCTGAAAGGAGACGGTAAAGGTCTCTCTCATGAGCAAGAGTTCCCAAAAGGTTATGAGCCTTGAGACCGACAAAGAGAAGGGAGTTAAACAGACGAGCATCCCTGTGTTGGATGGCTCGAGTAGGAATTTCCCAGACTTCTAATGGAAGTTCATAGCCTACGCCCAAGGCGTGAGTGCATGGCTAGGAGAAGTGGTGAAGCAGGCGTTCGCAGACCCTGCAAAAGTCAAAACAATGTATCCTTATGACGTCGCCAAAGCGATGGAAATTGAGGACAAGGAGTTGCCGGACGAGCCGGACTCGGAAGAGACCCCCACAAACGAATCTGATACAGAGAGCGAGACAGATAGTTCTAGTCAGCAGCAGAGAACTAGGCCTCAGACAGTCAAAAGAGAAGGGAAGGCTACAGACCCCAAACCAGCTAACTGGAATAGGTTGTCAGAAGAGCAGAAGACGAAGTGCAAAGAGAAGAGAAAGAAGAAGGTGAAGAGAGAGAGAAGAAAAGCATCGAGAAAGCAACATTCACTCCGCACACGCACACTCACAAAAGAGAAGAAATACTATGAACGCATGCGACAGTTGCAACTCATGCTTGCCATTGCATTCTCACACCACACCGTAGTCAGATTTTTGAGAACACAACAAACCACGGGACCGATAGAGATGATAGAGGTGGTAAGAGCTCAATTCGGTTCAATTTCGGGTGTACAAAAACACGTGAAAGCCAAAGTTTTCGAGCAAACATATCCCAAGCCAGGACAGAACGTTGACATGTGGTTAAACGACTACCTTTCCTTAAAGTTAGAGGTAGAGAGCAATATGGCTCACCCATTTGAAGATGATGAAATGGATAGGAGGTTGCTGGAAAAGCTTTCTAAGCACCCAGCATTTGGGGAGCAACACAGGGCGTTGTACTATACGTTCCCTGATGCGGGAAAACCCAATTTCTTGCAAATGGTTAAGGCTGCAAGAGACACGTGGTTGTTATGGAGAAAGGATAGGTGGAAAGAGACAGAAGAGAGAAAAGAGAACCCCCATAAGAAAAGACCAAAGAAGGAAGCTGCTCTCATGCTAGATGATGAGGATACCGGGGGGGAAGGAGGCTCTAGGGGAAAACCACTAACTAAGTTAAAGAAGGGTGACTCATGGTGGCTTAAGGTCACGTGTTATGACTGCAACACGAAGGGCCATACAAAGCGGTTCTGTCCCCAGAAGTGCAAAAAGAGCAAAGAGGACAAAGGTGAGGCTGACACCAAACCCTTTGGAAAGCCCACCAAATCCCACAAAAACACTAAGAAAAAGGGGAAAAAGGATATAGCTCTTATAAGAGAAGAGGAGGTTGAGGGTGACTCTGAGTCAGAGTCAGATAGCGATGCCTTACTCATGTTTGAAACGGGGGAAAATGAAGAGGGAGACGATGGGGAAACCCCTGCGGAAGAGAGAGATAGGGGGAGAGAGGATGTCGAGTCTGGGGAACCTCAGACTGTGCCAGGTGTCCGCCCCGTATTAGCTAGTCTGAACAACAGCGGGAGTCCCGCAATTAGACCGGCTAGGGATGAAGGTAAAAGCTTACCTCGCCCCAACTCCAGCTCTCTGAGGCAGCTACCTAGTGACGCTGTCACCCCTCTCACCCCCACAATCAACCAAACACAGCAACGCACAGCACCCCTCACACCTCCTAGAACGTTAGGGAGCTATACCCGTCAAAATCCCAGAACTGAACAGTGTCAGGGGAAAAACAAGTACGGAGAAAGGTGCAACACGCACCTCGAATGGCACAAAAAGGGTCCGCTCGGGAAGGCAGCACAACGTTTAGTATGGGGCCGGTTTTGTAGTTTTCACGCCCAGAAGCAGGACGATGAGTACCCGCTTATTGATTTAGCGGTTAGCCCGGACCTCCGACCCCCACGTTCCCCTTATTATCCGGATGAGGCAGGTTTGAGAAGCGATTTGAAGAGTAGGGAGAGGAAAGCGAGAACGAGTAAAAGCTTTAATCACCCAACCACACCACGCACAGAAGGGAAGACAGAGGTAGGGAGAGAAGCGAGAGGGAGCGACAGCACAGTTGCACCAACACCCACACGCACAATCATCCCACCACGCACCGCCTCACACTCACCCACCACACCAAACGACCCAAACAAGTCAGATGTCCTCACACCTACCCCTGCACGCACTACATGCACCACCCCATGTGCACAAGAAGACGAGGAGGCAGAAGAGGAGGACGAGGACGAAGACGAGGAGAACTATGAGTGTGCAGATTATTCGTTATGTTCAGATGAAGAGAGACATAATATGTGAATGTCTATGGGGGCGTATGATATGCCAGAAATGGCTCATGAGTTGTTGCTTTGTAGAGGAGGGATAGGAGAAATAACACCCAGGCGAGATAGGGGAGGTGAGAGTGACAGAAAACAGACACTCACGATGAGTGGGAGTTCGGCACCTGCCGGACTACCCAGTGTTGGTGTAGGGACCGAGGAGGCTAGCACGGGGACTGCGTCCTCATCAACGAGCCAACAAACAGGTCCAGCCACACCAACACCCACAAACCCCACCACACCACCAGTCATCACATTCAAGGACATTTTCAACATCGCACAGCAACTCAAATCATCATGTATCAGAGGGAGTGATGGGAACGTGATGAGAGTGAGTGATGAAAAGCTTGTGCATGATGAGTTCTTGACAGATGTTGTGAGGGCGATAGAGAGTGTGTATGTTTCTCATGCATCACGCACAACACCCACCTCACCACCATAACCACAGCCACCGGGGGGACCAACACCCCCCAAACACAAAGATAGCGACAGGAGTTATGCGCTAGTGCTAGATGGGGAGGGGGGGAGAGATAAGAGGAATAGAATAGTGCAGGATAGCGGGTCCTCTAGGGACATAGCTTGCAACCCAGAATTATTGCACGACATCAAGTCTGTTCCCCCTGTCAAGTTAGTGACAGGAAACGGAGAGTGTGAGATAGGGCAGGAGGGGACAGCACGAGTCACGAGAATTAACGGGGATGGGAAACCGGTCACGGTGTCGAGACCAATGTTACTCGACACCAGACTACCCGTTAACATTGCTTCGACCGGAAGGATGGACCATGTCCACCACCGGTCAGTCATTCATCAGAATGGCCAGCTAGTAATACTAAAACGCCCCATAAGAATAGAAGAGAGTGAGGTCTTGGTTAGGGGGAGGCTCATGTCTACCCTGCTCTACCGCTGGGACGACGAGTTCGACACCCCACTCGACATAAACGAGAGGTTTACCCCACCGGAGCGGAAGAATAGGAAAGAAAGGGGGCAGTAGGGGAGGGAAACCCCAAAAGAGAGAGAAAAGCCAAGTGTAGTTCTAGCTGTAGCAAGAGGGGCAGAACGGGGGAGGTAGCATTGTATGTGTCTTACCCCCATAAGCCCGGTTCTGTTAGGAAGGTAGATATAGAGTTGTTTCACCAAGCGTGTGGACATTACAATCTAAAGAAGATGAAAGAATTAGCTAATGCATTAGGCATAAAGTTAGTTGGAGATGAGAGAAAAGTTCAGTTTTGTGAGGCTTGCATGATAGGTAAAGCAAAACAGCTACCTAGATTTAAAGCTAATAGAATAGAAAGAGCTAGTAAGCCGGGAGATACTTTGCATATAGACACGGCAACGTGGTCTGCTAGGTCATTTCACGGTAAGCGTCACAAATTTTCCGTCACGAATGATTATTCGCTTTTTATTAAAGATTATTATTTAGCCCATAAGAATGAGTTTATTGACTGCATTAGGCAGGCTGTTGCGTTTTTCGAGAGACAGACAGGAAATAGAGTTAGAGAGATAAGGTGCGATCAAGAGTTTGACGTACCTAAGGAAGTGATAGAGTGGTGGAAGCCCAGACAATTTGTCTGGAAGACTTCGGCCACTGGGGATAAGGATGGAAACCCCATAGCCGAGAAAGTTAACGACATAACAGCGGGGGCCGCAAGGGCCATGCGATACCACGCATCGTTGCCACTTTCATTTTGGGCCGAAATGGAGCATGCTGCCACCACTATTCACAACATTTTGCCAGCCACCACCGGACCCAGAAAGGGGACTAGCCCCTATGAACAGTTATTAGGTAGAAAGCCGTATTTGAGGCATCTTAGGCCAATAGGGTGTATGGGAGTTATGTATACAGGCAAAGGAAAGAAAGGAGAGTTTAGAGGGAGAAAAGTCATGTTAGTGGGATATGATTTATTTAGAGAGCTATATAGAGTATGGGACGGTAGAAAGGTAATTTCCGGGGTTAGAAATGTTCGGTTCAATCCTTATATTGTCGGGAAACCGGCACACCCTGAAAGGTCTGTAGAGTGGGATGAGGAGGTGGATGAGGGGGAGAGTGAGAGTGGGAATGTCGATGTAGATCAGACACACACCACACCCAACACCACCACAGACACCACAGACACAGACACACCCACCACCCATGAACAGGACATCGCACAGACACACAACGACAACGACGACGACGACGTTAGTCAGTTAGAGTGTCAACAAGAACAGGGGCAGTATAGTGAGGACACAAGGGGAGGCAGTGTAGACAGCAAACACACACCAACACGATAGCTCTTTTACACAGGACATCGACAATACACATGCATCCACCCCCATCCCACCAACACAACCCCGCAGACACACAACACAGGGCAAGGACACAATCACGCACTCACAGACGCATCTGACCCACAATCACAACATGAGAGGAGAGCGTATGTAGAGAGTGATAGACCCAGCAAAGGAACGACATGGGAGCAGAGTGATGGAATCACTGATGCAAACATAGTCAATGAAGGAAAGAGAGAGAGAGAGGAGGCAAGCACACCAACTACAAACACGACCGCATAGTGAACTAAAACGAAATAGGAGAGTAGTTGAGGTACCAGCACTAGTGGGAGTGAGAGTGAGGGTTCCCGCAAGAGAGTGGGGAGAGGAGTGGGCTGAAAAGACATATGGAGAGGGCTGGGAGAGCAAGGTGAGGGAAGGGACAGTAATGTCTAAATGTTCACCTAAAGAGAGGTTGAGAGTAAAGAAACAACCTAAGCCATCTCACTTTGTACAGTTTGAGGATAGAGAGAATGCTAGACTCTGAAATAAACAAGTACAAGGTAAGTGAGGGGGAGTATGTCATGCCTGCTGGTGAGTTGGAGAGTGCTATGTTTTGTTATGAGAGATGTATGAATGAACCAAATGAATTCATGCTCTATCTAAACATTCATGTGCCTAAGGAGATAGCAGAACAGGGTATGTCAGCGAAAGAGTTAGTAGAGGGTATGAGGAAAGAGATTCATTCCCTTAAAGACTTTAAGACATACACATGGGTTAAACGTAGTGAGGCAGCTAGGGCAGGAGTTAGCAAGATAGTGAGGCTTACATGGGTACACAAAGTCAAAATAGACGAGAACGGTAGGAAGTTTGTTAAGTCTAGATTAGCTTTGAGGGGATATATGCCAGAACCGGGGATAAGTTATAATTCGGATCAGCTATTCGTACCTTGCGCCTCGCATCGCTCGCTACTAATACTCGCAAAATTATCGGCTTGGCATGGAAATAAGCTTTACGGTATCGATTTCAAAAACGCTTATCTTAATGCTCGCATGAAAGACCCGGTATTCGCTTACCCGCCTGACGTAATGGATAAGGAGGGGAGAGAGGGAATGATATTGCGTGTAGACGGTGCTTTATACGGGGCACCGCAAGCCGGTAGGAGGTGATATTCTAGCCCCACAATTAGTCAAGCTAGGTTTTAGGCTGCTAGACTCAGATCTTTGTATGGTCGTTGAGATTGGCAAGCCTATCAGCGAGGCTATTATCGGTGTATTTCACGTAGACGACCTAATCTTTTCCGCGCCAAACACGGAAGCTTACAATAAATTTGCGTCTGCGTTAGAAAAACATTACCCGCTAAAGATGCTAGGAATAGCTAAGGAATTCAAAGGTATCGAGATAGTGCAGGAAAAGGGTAGGATAGTACTGCATCAGCGAAAGTACCAAAATCAGATCTTACGTGAGACAGGATACGTTAATTCACGGGCTGTTTGCACTCCAGCAACGGAACAATTACCGGAGGCAATGTCCGGGGACGCCGCGCTACGTAAACTATCTATCCCTAGTATAGTAGGCAGTTTGCTTATTTAGCTAAAATGACAAGACCTGATATAGAGCAAGCGCTGAACGCCGCTAGTGTCATGCAAACCATAGATAGAGGGGTGACTTATGCAATGTTAGGCAGAATTCTCCGCTATCTTATTAAGTCATTTCGCGGTTTAGCATTTCACGGGCCAAAATCCGTTCAAGAAGGAAAGAGCTACCCTAAATTCACGCTATGGCCGGATGCTGCGCATAAAGTTTGTGTAAAAACCGGTAAGTCGCGTACGGGGTATGTTATTCTATGGGGGGGAGACCCAATAGGATGGCTATCTAAAAGGCAGAGTAGAATAGCTCTAAATTCAAATGATGCGGAAATTTACGCGGCTGCTGAGTGTATAAGGGAGGGGTTAGCTGTTAGTCACGTTAGACAGGAACTCGGAATTCCGCAAAAGGGTGCGATTGAAATTTTCGAGGATAACGCGCAAACAATTCTCGCGGGTGAAAGAGGATTATCCGGACCCCGCACAAAACATTTGCCACTCGAATTACATTTCATTCATCACCTACAGAGAGATGAAGAGATAAAATTCGTTAAAGTTGGAACTAAAAAGCAAATCGGAGATTTATTAACAAAATCGTTGTCGCGAGATCAATTTACCGGCCTGCAGCGGGCAGGGCGTGCCGGTCTGCAACGCGCGGAAGGAGCAGCCATCAGGGCCATCGAGCAGCAGCACCGAAGCACTTGCCAGTCGCCGAACCTTAACCAGAGCGGCCAGCTCTGCTGCCAGCCGCTCGTTGCAGGTAGATTTAAAGAGGCGGTCCCTCGCCTGATTGTACATGTCTACCGACGTCTGCAACGGTTGCTCGGGGGACGCGACGATCTCTCCTCCTCCCCGCCGGCGGCGCTCGCACCCCGCGCGTGCCTCTGCCTTCAGGCGCAGACATTCTTCTAGCAAGGGCACGGGCACGTAGTCGCTCTTGCCAGCGTGCCGGCCACGCCCTGTGTACTTTACCATGGCGTACCAGACCCCGTCGATTTCGAGGGTGTCGCCGCAGAGCCTGTAGTCGCACGAAGCAAAGCGCGCCCGCCGCAGCCCGCCGTGCAAGATGCTTAGCGAGACGGAGTATCGCCCGTCGGCCAGCTCAAAAGCAAGCAGAAGCCCCGCGTCCGCCCCCGCAAAGACGCTCGGCGCCCAGCGCACGACGCTCCCGCTCACGACGGCTCCGGGGGAAGACCGCGAGTCGGCTACAGCGGTTTCGTTGTCGGGATATTCTGTGTCCGACCAGGTAAGCTCCAGTTCGCCCGTGTCTAGGTCGCGCAGGGTTTCCAATGGGAAGCCGCGGTACGTGGGGAAGCAGAGTTGCCCCGTGCTGGCTGCACGGGCATGCACGTTAGTCGTACGCGTTGTTGTAGTCATGGCAATTCCTCTTGTTTTTTCTCTTCTTTTTGGCTGTGGGGGAGCTTGGCCCTAAGCTCTAGGCCAGGTTGGGGGGGGGGGTGCGCCCCCCCCTCCTACCTAGGGGGGGGGCCTTAATAAGCCTGGGGGGGCTAGGCTGGGAAGAGGGGGGGGGGGGGGCGCGTGCATTTGTTTTTATAAATACGGAGCTTATGCGGCCGCGGCGCGTCACGCCAGCAGCGCCGCCCTGGCATTATCTCGAGTTGAACACGGACGGGAGCTGGCAGTGGGGCGGCGGCCCCGGAGACCGCCCGGGAGTGCCCCGAGAGGGGAGGGGCGGCTTAAGATTGAGACGACTGTCGCACCACTATGCGCGGGCTGGAGGTGAGGTTCGACAGGCCTTTGACTGCAGAATCAGTGTCGCAGCTGAACGCTTTTCTGACAGAGTGTGCTTCGCTGGAAAGGCTGAGACTGGCGCGCTGGGACACAGGCTTCAACCCCGAGCTTCAGCTTACTATACCCAGCAGCATAAAGCAGCTGGACGTGGATCTGGGCAGCCTGCTAGGGCGCGCGGGGCATCCCGTCAACAGCTGGCTGAGCAGGACTGTGGTGGGGCTGTGTGGATTGCGCGTAGTGGTAAGTCGCAGCTATCGGCTCTACGAGGCCGCGGCCTGGGAGGCGCCCTGGCTGCCATTAGCAGCTTCCAGCCTGACAAGCTTAGAGCTAACACACCTGCCGTCAGCCCTGGCAGTAGGGGGCGGGCTGACTTTCCCGGCCCTGCGGGAGCTGTGTCTGAGCGATTGTGACTACGGCACTCTCGGGGATTTGCTGGAGCTGGGTTGGCTCTCGGTAGCTCGTACCCCCAGGCTGACTTCGCTGACCCTGCGAGGCCTGTCGCGCTTTAGCCTTGAGCAGTGGTCGTCGCTCTTGTGCAACGAGGAACTAATGTTGCGCCTGACAAGGCTAAGCCTGTCCCTGAGAAGCAGGCCCAGGCTGTGGGGAGGCGGGAGGAGGGCGACGAGCCCGACGGGCTGCCGCTGCCTGCCCTTGCCGAACTTCAGCCAGCGCGGTGGGCGAGGTCTGCGATTGCTCGAGCTCCAGGGCTTAACCTTTCGCAATCAGGCCACTGAATGGGTCCTGCCTGAAACCCTGTGCGTCCTGCGTTTGGTGCGCTGCCATGTAGTGGAAAATCCCGTCATTATCCGGTTGCTAGGCGGGGGGGTTCCAGGGAGGCTGGTGATGGAGGGTTGCTCCGGCTTTGACCTGCAAACACGCGCCGGGCAGCAGCAGGGCAGGAGTGACCGGAGCTAGGGGAGCAGATGCTTTTCCTTTTCTCCGCTCCCTCTTTCTCTGCACCCCCGCCCCCTCCCCCCCCCCCCCCCTCTCTCTCTCTTTTCTCCTCTCTTCCCCTCCCCCTCCCCCCCCCCCTCTCTCTCTCTCTCTCTCTCTCTTTCTCTCGGCAAGGATACTATGTGTATAATAATAGAGATGGAGGAGGAGGAGATAGTAGAGGCGCCGGCACTGAGCTCAGACGTGGCGGGACATTGCCACGACCCCGGCTGTCTGAGAGAGTTTACCGCGGAAGAAGCAAACTCTCAGTTGCAAATATGTGCAAGTTGCTGCGCCGCTAGGTACTGTGGTCCTGAATGCCAGGGGCGACATTGGGATAGTCACAGTGCGGTGTGCAGGAGCTCCGGGACAGCCGAAAGTTTTCAGCTGGTGCAGGAAATGCATTTTGCGGACATGATGAGGGGCTTTTTGGAGCGGCGGGTGTACCAAACTCTAATAAAAACAGCCACGAAGTCAGCGGGCGGCGGGATAGTGTATGTGCTTCTGGGAGTCCGAGAAGAAGAGAACGGGTACGTGCCGCAGACTTTGCTGGACACTGTGCCTGAATGGGGTTGGCTGCGCAAATTGGGGCAGGGCAGGCCCCCGGCGGGGCTGAGGCTTGTAGTGAAAACCGTGCCGTACGGGGTAGACTTTAAGAAATTTAAGCTCCGCCATGTCTTGCGAAACCGCAACTGTTTTTTGCTGAGTGTAGAGGACCCCAGGTTTGGGATGATTGGCAGGATGTCCCTGCTGCTGAGCTATGAGACAGAGTGCAAGCAGCGGCTTCTACCACTGAGATGTGCTGTGTGTGGTTATGCGGAGCTTGCGCAGCTGCGGGCTTGCGCGGGGTGTGGGTGCCATCTGTACTGCGGCGAGGAGTGCCAGGGCGCGCACTGGGCAAACGGGCACAATGACGCCTGCCTTCCCCAGGGTAAAAGCAAGCGGAAGAGCAACACACTGCTAAGTGAGTTGGTGAAAAAGGGTACTCCGTTTGAGTACCTCAACTTAATGAAGCAACCGTCGTCTGCAAGCTTGACGCAAACGTACGAGCGTATGTCCTTGTTGGGCAGCAAGCTACTGTTGCAGACAGTAATCAGGCTCGTCAATCTAGCTCCGCATGCGCGCAGTTGGGATGGGCTACTGAAAACCCAACCCGAGGCGGCGGCGCAGCTGTTGGGCAGGGATCAGGCGCCAGCCGTCAAACTGCTGGAAGCGCTGGGCTGTGGCTTGCTCCAGAAGCTCTTGGAAAGCTATTTACCCGGCGAGCTAGAACAATGGGACAAAATGACTCGGTAAAAAATAAATTAAAAAAAAAAATCTTGTGTGTTTCGATAAACTTGTTTAATAACTCAAAAACGGAAAGCGAGAAGGAAGATGCTCAGAAGCCTAGCCCAACGGGTGGGAGGAGAGGCTCTCTTTCGCCGCTGACGACGGCGCCCGTCGTGGGCGGAGAAGGGTTGCGCGTGTTCTCCCCTCCCCCGTGGGGTTGGGGAGCGAAAATACTGTTAGCAGCGGCGGAGAGAGTCAGTGGGTTTAGAGGCCCCTGCGCGCCCAGGCGCACGTTGAAGGCGCAGGCGGGGTGGGTCGCGAGGGCGGAGAGTGCGCGCAGCATCTGGGTGTAGCGTGCAATGTTGGTGACGTCGAACCAGAGGTCACCCAGCTCGATGATCCACTCGATGCTCCTGATGGTGTCAGTGGCGTGGTGAGCGCTGTCGGGCAGAAAGAGTTTGGACAGGCTAGTTGGCAAGCGGCAGTTGGCGTGGTCGAGAAGCGTAGCGGTGGTTTCGTTGGCAAAGAGCGTGTCTGCGCCCATTAGGGCAAGCTTCCAGGCGCCGACCAGGTGCGTAACGCGCAATTTGTGCAGGCCGTGCGGGCCGTCGGCGCTGCCGCAAGCTAAGCGCTCCCTGCACTGCCAGCGGCTGATGTGGTAAAGGGGTTCCAGTAGGTCGAAGTCGCAGTCCTGTATCTTGACGTCAAGCTGGGTTAAGTCAAACCGGGGCAGCAGCCCCGCCAGCAGTGACTGAAAAGCACAGGCCGAGGAGCACAAGCCGTTGAGCCTGTGTTTGTACAAGGCCAGGTTGCACAGGCGCAGCTCGCACTGGAGAAGCCCCGGCTGCGCTAGCTGCCAGGTGTCGACAAAGGAGAGCAGCCGGCGCACCTGCGCGCCCTCCCCGCTGAAAGCCTCCATGTCCAGCGTCAACGTCAGGCGCAGCGGCCTGACCAGGGCTACCTTGGCCAAGAGCCCCTGCGCGGGGTGAGGGGGGCGGGTGGCCTCTTCAAAAGCGGTCAGGGAAATTTCCACCTGCAAGTTTTCCAATTTGGGGTAGCTGAGGGCGGGGGTGTGGGCCCAGGGGACAGAGGGGCCGAGGCAGGGGAGAAAGTACGGCGAGAGGCGCCTCTGCACCAAACAGCGCAGGCTAGGGAGTGCAGCGCAGGTACGCCCGAGCAGGGTCCCTTCGAAGAACGGGCAGTCGTGGATGCGCAGCTCCTCCAGCGCGCCAAAGCCGCCATTGGACACGAGGTCATGGACCCGCGCGTCGGTCCAGAATTGACCGTGAATGTCTAGGCTGTGAACCTCTTTGCAGTTTTTGGCGGTCACGCTGCACAGCGTAGGCAGCGACTCGCAAACACGTGATAGCTGCTCCAATGCCACCGCCGGGCAATCCGTGAGCACGAGCTCCTGCAGCCCTTGCATCTGCGTCTGCGCCACCAGCTCCACTAGACGCTCGTCCGTCCAGTACGCTCCCGAGAGGCCCAGCGCGCCCTTCTGCTGCCAGTGCTGCAAGGCTACGTATAGCCTGTCAAGTCCCCCCGCGCCCCCCGCTTCTGAGAGCTCGAGGTACAGGGACCAGGGCTGGATGTTTACGTGCCGGGACACGCCGCCTGCCTTATTAAAGGCCACGGCCAGGCAATTGGCCACGGCCAGCACGCTGCCGCGCAGCCGCAGCTCCGTCACGCTGGGCACCAAAAATAGCACTAGGTCCAGCAACACGGGCACGTTCCCCCCGTCTGTGAAGTCAGCGCGGGGCGTCAGCTCCAGCACTCCCGCCCCTTTTTCCGCGCGGGAGCATGCCCCAGAGTTGTCTCCGGAGCTTAGGTACGACGCCAGCACTTTGGACACCAACCCCGCAACTTCCTCTAGGACAGCCTCTTCGCTCGGAGAGCGGCTCACCGTGCCTTTAGAAAGACAGTGGCTGATCAGGGAGCCGAAGCTTTGCCAGAGCTTCTCCACCCGCCGAACAAGTAGAGGGAGGTCAGCGAGCGCTTCGACGCAGTCTGCCACCAGTCTGGAAAGCGAGGGCGACGACGTGCTCTCTGCCGCTGCACCCTGGACATTATTGCCGCTCATGTCTATAGGCGACACAGGCTTGCTAGACTCCTCGCCAGATTCGCTCACTGCCACCTGCGTAGGCAGCCCAGTACCCAAAGAAGATGATAACCTGCGCTTGCCTAGCATCCGCCAGATCTTCTTTTTTTAAGGAGATGTGCTGCACACCCTGGCTGGCCCTGTCAGCCAGGAAAGGACTGGAGGGGGGGGCACCCCCCCCCCCCCAAACCAACACACGCATTTCTCCGAGGGGGAGAGGGGGGGGCGCCCCCCCCCTTTGGTGGTGTTGGGGAGAGGGGGGGGGGCGCCTGTGCTTAGTTCTAGGAAGGGGGGGGGCGGGGGGAAAGAGAAGGAGAAAGGAAGAGGAGGGAGAGAAAGAGAGAGAGATAGAGCGGGGGGGGGGGGGAGGGGGGTGGGGGGGGGGGGGCGTAGGAAGGAGAGGAGGGAGAGAACTTGTGTAAAAAAGGAAATTGATTTCTAAAGGTACAAGAAAAAGCAAGAGAAGAGCTGCCATGATAGCGACAAGCGTACAAAAGCGCTTGGTGGATCTCACGGACAGGCTTGCTAGATTGTACAGCGTTAAATATGTGGAGGACTCTTTGTCAGGCGAAAACGCCGCGCTGCTAAGAATGGTGGGACGCCAACTCACTAAGAATCTTTCCGAAAAAGTCGTTTACACGGTGTCGTTGATCTACGATCAGAATCATACTTTACAAGAAATTACCGGGCATGTGAAAGACGAAGCAGAGGCTCTGCTGAGCTTGGCGTGCAAGTGGGCGACTGAAGATAATTACGAAATGCCCTCCTGGCTTGCGCCCACCAATACACGGTGGATCAAGCCAGGAAGTAATTTGGCTGAGCATAGCAAGGAGTTGTTCGCAGTTCTGGCTAAGGAGGAAGATGCAATTTCCATCATGCAGAAATTAGAAAAGGACTTTAAAGCGGTCTGCAAAGATTTGGCAGAGGTTAAGGCCGTTTTGGAGCTCGAGTTTATCAACTACAAGATGGGTTTGGTGCCTGAGCATTCGCTGTACTTTTCCAGGGCGCAGCAGCTCTTTACAGGGCTGTGCCCCAAGTCGTGGCTTCGTGAAGAGCCCAAGGATGTAGTGCGGCAGATCCTGACAGATGACCCTTGCCTTGCGGGTCGTCTGACGGACCAAGATCTGTACAATGCGGTGCGTACAGCGGCCGAGGCGTTCCAGACAGGGCGGGCGGCCACTGCAGACCTAAACGGCTGTTACTTTGTGTGTATAGAGGGCTCTCTGCGGCGGCTGCGGGGTCAAGGCGCGTCGTCGGGCCTGCAAGGTATATTCCGGGAGAGTAAGGTGCCTTTCTTAGACGAGTGGATCGGAAAAACGCTGGCGCAAGCCAAGCGGTTCTGCGCACCAACTTGGGGAAGCGCGCCGGCATCGGCGGCAGGCTCTGTGCGCCCTCCGGGGGCAGCCCATAAGAGACGACGCACGGCCGCTAGCTCGGACAAAGTAGTCCAGGCTCTGGAGAAATTGGTGCAGGATCGAGTTATATGGGGGGGGGGGAGGGGGTTTTCACAGGGTGGCAGGCGTCGCGCAGGGGAAAGCCCGGGTTCAGGACGCTATCTGGAACGAAATAGCACAGGAGTTCAAACTAAGCAAAAGTTACATAGAGTGGGAGAAGAAGAACAACGGAGTTGCCAAGATCCAAGGCCGCCCTGTCAACCCCCTAAGCAGAGCCTTCAATGACTGGTTTGGGAAGGCGTATCCGAGTGGGAAGGAGGGCCCGCAGTACAGCTTAAACGACGAGCAGGTGAAAAAAACTTATCAAAGAAACACAGACTGTAAAGCGGTTGCTAGAGCTCAGCAACCAGACCGCTGGTCTGGTACTTCTAAGAAAGTCCGAGTCCAGAAACGATCCCTGTGAATTCGACCTGTTCATAGCCGAGGGCTTCTGTCTGGCGTGGTATGATACCAAAAGAAAGACCAGCGCTGTGGTGGCGAGCCCCCCCGGGGTTTGCCGCCACGGCGGGAAAACTGAAGCTGCGTTTTTAGGTGTCGCACAGGAGCCTACTCCCAAGCCCCTACATAACGGCGGCGTCCAGTGTTATGTCAACGCGGTGGTTCAGTGCCTTTGCCCGATACTGGCGGGCAGGCCGGAAGGCGCCGCGGCTAGCTGTGTCGAACACATTGGCTGTCGGCTGGAAGCGTTGTGTAGCAGCCTGGTCGCGTACGGAAGCAATTATGAAAACAGCGGGAAATCTCTGTCCAGCGGACTCCAGAGTGTTTTGCAAGAGATACACCGGCGCGATTCTGCTGGCGAGCAGGGCACGGGGAACAGGATGGGCGACGTAACCGAGGCGCTTGCTAAGATTAATGATGCGATCTATGCGAAACCGAGTGTCAAAGGAGCACATTGTGACAGCCCTATAGCAAAGTGGAAGGAGCTGGAATATAAAATAGTCGAAGCAAAGAAATGCAACAAAAATCAAGATCACGTCGGCTTACATTTATATGATAAATGGCCCACAGGCAGATCCCTTGTGCTTGAATTGCCCGTAATAGCCAGCGACAAAAAGGTCAACAACGACGGGAAAGCGTCAGGCACCTTGCCCCCTCCGATCCCGAATCTACAGGAAATCATATATACCTACCTCAGCAGAGAAAACGCTGACACAGACTATAAATGCAGATCGTGCAATCATAGGGGCTGCACCTATACGACTGCACTGGCAACGACAAAGCCTGGAGCCCCGCCGTGGCTAGTAATGGCTATACACCGCACGGGCTTTTCAGCGGGCTTTACCAAAGCAGAAAAGCTGAAGACTCCATTAGTGCTTACACCTACCGTGCAGATCCCTTTTTGCAGGATAATGGGAAATAACGGCGCTGATGGGGGTACACTGGGCGAGAAGCAAACGTACCTATACATGCTGGAGGCTGTGGCGTGCCACAGGGGTGCAACGCCAGACACCGGGCACTACAATGCATACAGGCGCTGCGCCGACGACTCGGGGGGTTGGTGGTTTCTGGACGACGCGGCGTCCCCGGTAAAACTGGACTGGGGACAGGTGCAAGCGGCCGCCGCCTCTTTGAGCAGGCTGATTGTGCTGAGGCTTGTGGATCAGAAACCGCGGCCCGCGTTGGGACTGTCGCGCCCCGTGGATGGCGCGGGGGAGAAGGCGAGGTGCCAGCTGGTCCAACGCCCCTGGCTGAAAGTCAGGGATTCCAAGGTAATTCACGTCATGAGGGAGGCCGGCTACTCCGTGGAGGATGGCGACCCCTTGGAGAAGTATATCAGCAGGATCGTCTGGGGGATGTGCGAGGGAATCGCCCCCCCCACTAATTATCAGAAGAGCATAGCGCTCGGCTATTCAGAGACGATTGCGGCTGGGACGGAGGAGGAACTCGTAGCTCAGAAATTGCTGGCGCATTATAACCTCGAGCGGGAATAGATTTGTATTCAATATTTAAAAAAAAAAGAAAAGAGAAAAACAGAGTATCTGGTCCAAGGCAAAAAACACACAGAAACCTAGGGGAGTGGTGAGGGAGGGGACGGGGGGGGGGGGGGAAAGGGGGGGAAGGCAGTGGATTATCAAGAGGCGATTCTGGTGGGAAGGGATGGATAAGTTCATTAAAAAAGGGTCAAGGGCTGCACGACCTGTCAGATGAACAAGAAACACCCAGTGGAAGGGAAAATCCCGGTTGGGAAATTTACACTGCTGGAAAGGCTCTTTGAGTTCCTGCATGTGGACCACGTGGGGCCGTTGCCGCCGGTGGGGCCGGCGAAGGATAGGTTCTTGATGACGGTCATTGATAGGGCGAGCAATTACGTCTGGGCGATACCAGTGCCGGACACGACGGCGGAGACGACAGCCAGGGAGCTGATCGATCGGATCCTATGTGTGGTAGGGGTCCCCAAGACGATTTGCTCAGATAAGGGGCCAGCCTTTGACAACGAGCTAAAGGCTCGCGAAGTATTACGGGGTCCACTGGCAGTACGTTACACCGTACAATCCGAGGGCTAATGGCAAGATCGAGCGGGTACATAGGCCGCTCAAGTCGGCTCTAAGGACCTACTGCAAGAAGAGTCAGCTCTTGTGGAGGGAGGTGGTCCCAAGCTTTGTGTTCGCAATGAACGCGATGCCATCGAAAGCTCTTGGAGCGGGGGCGGAATGTAGATCCCCGTATCAGGTGGTGTACGGGCAGGAGCCGGTGATGCCCCAACACTTGGTATATCAGGATGCACCTTCGCTGGCGCTGGACGAGGATGAGCTCTGGGGGGTTCGTATGCGGGTCTCGATGGAGGCCATGCAAGCGGTGCGGCAAGCAAGGCTGGCGGAACAGACTCGCCAGCTAAGCAAAGAACCCTTGGAGCAGGACTTGTCTATGGTGACGTACAAGCCAGGGGACATTGTCATGTTGTACTACCCACAGGTTCCGAAGGGCATATCATCGAAGATGTTTGTGCACTGGAAGGGGCCCTATCAGGTGGTGCAGCAGACAGGGCCGTTTAACTATCGGATAAGAGGCAGGGGGAAGAACAAGATTGTTAATGTTCGACGCCTCATTAAGTACGATCCGTTCTTAATGGAAAACGAGACGCTCCAGGAAGCGCTCGTCAGGGAAAAGGGAGAGTTTCAAGACCCTCCTAAGTTGGTAACGGATAAGGAACCCGATGGTGGGAAGCCCGGGGACCGGAAGGGCCAGGGGGAGAGGAAGGCACGGGCCCCTGAAGAGGGCGTCGGCCGGGGAAGCTCCAAAAGGCCTGAGGTCGGGGGGAAGGGGTCAGATGCGAGTCGCAAGCCACCCACAGAGGCGGCGAAGCGGGCGGCGGATTATGATCTGATTTACTCGGAACCAGGAAGTAGACCGGGGAAGCGTAGGAAAACGGAAGTGCAGGCGGAGCCGGAGGAGCCTATTGAGCCCTTGCAGGTGGATGTCAAGCACAAGTTATGGAAGGAGGGTAATAAGACACTGGGGATAAACTGTTCTGAATCAGTTCTATCTTGTCAGACCCCCAACTAGATTCGTTGCAAAGGGGGACAAGGGTACTCTTTTTGTAATGAAGGTAGTGGGACTGGCGAAGGACTCGAGGAAGACTCGATCGTCGGAACGTGCGCTTAAGAACCTTCCGCCTATGCTGCAGTTCTACCGGTCTTGGGATAAAGATACGGTTGAGAACCGGATGTACCGCGAGTATGTCCCGGTGTGGTGGGATGCTGCAAATAGGGAAGTATGGGATGCCAAGGTAGATCCGGCCTCACGGAAGGCGGACAGGGATCACGAGGCATGGACCATATCGGCGTGGCCGAGGGGAGTGTTTGATTGCCCCTTCGAGTTACACGATGGGCACATTCCGCAGAAGATTTGGGACATGCTCAAATAGAGCGGGGTGGACTTAAGGCTAATCGGGGGTGCACACGCTACCGAAACGGTGCGGGGGAAGAAGCATCCGAGCCAGTAGGGAGGAAACATCCGGAAGGGGTGAAGGAAGAAGGAATTGGAATTCGGGTCGGGGGAAAGGGAAGTTGGGCGCACATTTACCATAGTGTGTGGGAAATTGGTACTGGGGGTCCTACTCAACATTAAAACTTTACGGACACGGTACGGGAGAGGAACTCGGCGAGAAGGCCATCGTCGTTTTAAGGGCTGGACTTTGGGGTCCGGTCAATTCGGACTTCAGGGCCAAGGCACCATCACATTTGACGGATTAGACAGGGTCTGGTTGGTGGTCGGTCAGACTAGGGGACTGTGACTTCGGGGAAATCGCGCGCGTAGGGTTGAAGACGTGAGCTGGTCGAGTGTCAGATTCACGATCTTCGGGCAACAATAAGTCTCGGAACTTAGCCCACATGAAGCACAAGCCTATAATCCGTTGGATGGCTCTTGATAAGATTTGATCAGGGTCGAGCTAGGTAGCTCTTGGGGTGGTGGACAGTTTGCTGGGATTCCCCAAAAAAGCCGGTACTGACGAGATTATACGAGATGTAGTCTCCGTTTGTATTACTCCGGAATTGAGATCCGAGCGATCTCAAAGGAGGGGAAAGGGGTGCTATGTAACACCCACGGTATACTACATCGTTTTTACGCTATTAGGGCTTGACGGGAATTTACTCTTGGAAGTAATTCTTGTTATTAAATGTATTTTAAGATGAATTCTTATTACATTTCCGGTTCTGATTAATTTATCCGGTTTTAATGTTGTATTAGGATAAGGAATATGGGAGAAAAGCTAGGAAGCTTGGATCCCATAGGACCTTAAAATCTAGATTTTACACTTGACCGTTTACTGGCGTGGAGAAGGTTTTTGGGATGCAGATTACAGTATTGTGTAGCATCCATATTGATTAACCTCCCACATTAATAGCGTTGACCCGATCCTTCTACAGCACATGTAGTAACCGTTTGAAGTTTTGGGAAAAAGTCACGGAATTTCCTTGAAATTTAGCCTTTTTCCCGTGACTGGGAATTTATGGCTAAATAAGGGAAAATGCACTTATGGGTTGTTGTTTAGGGTATGTTTTGGCATTTGTGCAGGTTACGGACGTAACGCATCGTGTCAGATGACCCGGTCATAGGGACACTCCGGTTTTACCGGTGTTTTCCCTTTGGCTTGTTGTTTGGGTTCATTTCTAGCTTCCCTTTCTACTGTTGAAGTGGAAACTAGCCTTGAACCTGTTGTGTTCAGTTTTTATTAAATTCCTTTTTATTCCTTTGAGCTCGTAAGGGTAGACCTCCGGTCACAATACAGAGAGAGAAAGAGAAGGGGGGGGGGAGGAAGAAGAAGAAGAAGAAGAAGAAGAAGAAGAAGAAGAAGAAGGAGAGAGAGCCAGAGATAGAGAGAGAGAACTGATAAAGAAAAGAAAGGAATGATTATCAAGTGTAAGTGCAATAGAAAAAGAAAAGAGAGAGAGAGAGAGAAAAGAAACGAAGAAAAGACAGATGCAGAGAAAAAGAAAAAGTAAAAAAAGAAAAAAAAAACAAAGAAAAGAAAAGAAGAAAAGAGAAAGGAAAGATTACCAAGTGTAAGGGCAAGAGAAAGAGAAAAGACAAGAAAGAGAGGAAAGAAAAAATGCAGAAAGAAAAGAGAAAAAGAAAGGAAAGAAAAGAAAGGCGAGAAAAGAACAGAAGAAAGAAAAGAGATAAGGATTACCAAGTGTAAGGGCAAGAGAAAGAGAATAAGAAAAGAAAAAGAAAAGAAAAAAAGGCGGAAAGAGAAAAGAAAAAAAAGAGAGAGAGAGATCGAAGAAAGAAAGAAAGAAAGAAAAGAAAGAGAAGAAAGAGAACAAAAGAAAATTAAAAGAAAGAAAACAAACGAGTACCTTTGTGGATTGGGGCACGTCGAGAAGCGGCTGACACCTACATTTCAAAAACAACATTACAATTGCTTACCTATGTCTGCAGGACAAGGTAATCAATTTGAGCACCTACTCAAACAAACATACACAGGAAATATGACGTACCTCGCTCAGGCCGAGGGGCACCTATAGCTAGGCACCTAGACAAAGAACAATCAAGCGACAAACGAGTACCTTTTGCGGAGAACAGGCTTGGGGCACGTCGAGAAGCGGCTGACACCTACATTTCAAAAACAAACTTAAAATTACTTACCTGCAGGACGAGGTGATCCATCACGTGCACCTCTGCCGCCACGAAGTCGAAGGTCTCGTACACAAAAAAGACAGAAAAAAACAATGCGTGAGCATACAAAACATCACAGAAGTGAAGGAATGACAAGGCGGTTTGCAGGCAGCGTTTACCCTGATCGCTGAAGCGCCACAACTTGTCCATAAGGGCCAGAGTGTTTCAAGCTTTTTGAGTGGCAAGTTTTGCACCCGAAACAGGAAGCACGCAGCTGTCCGGCCAAAAATATAAAACTTCGATGCTCCTAGGGGGCACCACTCACCAATCCTTCCTGGACCTGCTGCCTTTTTTGTAAACAGATTTTTGGCCGAACTTCTCTTTTTTCAAACTCTTTCTTTCTTTTTTAAGGTTTCTTTCTGTCTTCATGCATCAGCTCAGAGAACGCCAGGAATCCCCTCTTTCCTAGTTACTATTTCATTATAAGAAAAAGGTTATCAGTCGGTACTGCACTGTTATTGTATCATACGGTGTAACATTAATAATATAATAAAACAACTTGCTTTATGCCGGAAATCACCTCTTCAAATTACTACTCAGTATTGAACTAGAAATACAATACAATATTGTATTGTAATTTGAAGTCTTGATATTGTATTTCATTGTAAAAAATAACAAAAAAATCCTGCGTCTGTATTTCTTTGCTATTGCTTATACAATAAAAAGTCATGGGACTGTTTTATTAATATTGTATTAATATTAATACAATACAAAATTAAAAAAAATAAATAAAAAAGTTAAAGCTTTAAAAAAAAAGTTAAAGCTATAAAAAAAGTTCGAGCTTGAAAGTTTTTTTATAGCTTCAACTTTTTTTTTATAGTTTGAACTTTTTATAGAGAAATAGTTTTTTATATAAATAGAACTTTTTTATAAATCAAACTTTTTTTAAAAAAATATTTTTTTTAACCCTTAACCGGATTCAATCCCCAAAAGTGTCTTCAATCCCCAAAAGTGGTTTGAATTTTTTGAGTTGAATAAAAACATAAATACCAATCGAAACAAGCTGTAATACGCTGCAAATTTAATATTTACGTGTTGGGGAAGCTATCTGTGAAAACCAGAATGTCATAGCTTTTCTATAAGTGACTTAAATATGAAACTGAAACCAGGCATCAACCACTTTTTTTCACGAATTTTCGTTTCATTTTTTGACGTGGCTGTGACTTTTTTTTTTTTTTTCCCCTACATCATGTCTGCCGTGTGCGTCTTCCGGTCAGGGAATTTGGTGAGGCTTATGCCAAACAAAAATGGCCTGATAACTGAAAGACGAGGGAGATTGAGGGTACTGTCTCGACAGTATGGTCGTACAAAAGACAAGTTTTGGATGAAGTGGGATGCGGAGGATGAAGACGATTCCATAATGATTGTCGGAGATTATCAAATACAGAATTGAAGGGAGTGGCTCTGCCGATAACGGCATACGTGGGCAAGGCCAGGAAATCGACGGGGATGCCAAAAATGCAATAAATGCTGGGTAGACTTGTTTTTGTTCCTCGAATTTTTGTTGTGATGTCGAATGGTTTCTCTGCGTGTTTGCAGTGAGGACGGCTTGATACCCAGCGACTCTGATGACGATGACTATGCGTACCTATCCCTACCTGGTTTCAGCTATTTTGTGCAATTTGCTTCTGTTTTGTTGTCGGCCAAGGACGATGCTGGAAGTATAGTAGATTTCTGTACTTCCATACATGCATCGGCGTTGGCCGTCAGTATTCCTTACTATACTGTTTTCCAACAAACCGCCAGAGTCGGGGGATGAGTCGGGTAGTTCAACCGATGAAAAGGATCAAAAAGAAGGAGCAATGGACAACAAACGAGCCCCTCATCCCAGCGACTCACTTGTCAGTGACGATTATGTCGAAGAAGATGAGGGGTCTGGTGAAGAGGAGGAGGAGGATCCGGCACTAGAGATTGACGAAGGCGATAGCCTACCTGCCAGTGAGTTCAAAGATATCAAAAAATGGAAGGTGCGTGTTGCACCTCCTCGTGTGCTGCCGGCATTCGAAGGGCAGTCCAGGGCATCACTTTCTGTGCGTTCCCCCGACCTCCTCAGTATGGTGGATATTTTCTTTATATTCTTACCCACGCAATTCTGACAGAATGTCACAAGAAACACCAACAAGTATGCAACCTGGAAACGTAATCTCAACTCCTCAGAGCGTCAGCGGCCTTGGGTACCCGTGACACTATCTGACATACTTTCATTTTTGGAGATCCTTATAATAATGGGGGTGATGGGGTTGCCTGCTGAAACAGATTATTGGATTGGCGCTGTGTCAGACTTCTGGCAGTGGCCAGACCTTGCAAGCATCATGGGGTACGTGAGGTATCAGAATATCAAACGTTATTTTCATCTCACTGATCCCCGTCTGGCAGCTCCTCGTGACTCCCCTCAGTATGACAAACTTTTCAATGTTCGACTCTTTATTGAGATTATACAAGAAAATTTTCCTAGGCTGTGGGAATTGGGTCAATGGGTGTCAATCGACGAGGGAATGATCCCTGTTAAAGTTTCCGTATCGTAGTTTCGAATTTACTTAGTAAAAGAACAGAAAAGCTTTATTGGCCTAACCTTCCGAACTCGTCGGAGTAGTGTGCAGGGAAAGGGGCTAGGCTCAAATATTTCAGGACTCAAGTTTACAAAACACTTAAAGTTGACGGCTCTGATGTCCACTCGGAACACAGACAGCCGCACCTAAAAACTTGAGTACTGAAACCGAACATTACAAATACCGGCACGCTCTACTAGTCAACTAAGAAGACCGGGTGGAGGAGGGGATAGTGAAAGGAAAAAACAAAGAAATGGAATAACACTATCTATTAAAGCCAGACAGAGAAACCGGGCGGACGGCGAACTAATGTTAGAGCGACTGAACAATCCCAAGGACCGGAACAAACCTACACTAAACAAGGGAAGGCACCAAGCACAATGAGCAGGCCAACCTAGTGACTAGTTGTTCACGGCAACAACCGAAGGTAGCACCAAAACAGTCCAAGGGAGACGCGACGAAGTCGGAGCGAGCAGAACCAGCGGAGGCCACCAGCGATCACCGAACACCACCAAAAGCCCAGAGCAGACAGAAGCAAAGGACAAACAAAAACAAAACAAGGGAAGGGTGGGCGGGAGTTTGAAAGTTGGGAAGATCTTTCGATCTTCCCAACTTTCCAACCTAGGCCTAACCAGACGCCGGATCAAACACGCGCCGGCTCCGCCGGCACGGCTACGCCGCGCCGACCGGACTACCGTAAAAGCGAAACGTCTCCTCGGAACTTTAATGGTGGTTAACTCCGGGCGAAGCCCGGAGCAAACCAGTAATTAAAGTTTCCGTATCTAGTTTCGAATTTACTTAGTAAGAGAACAGAAAAGCTTTATTGGCCTAACCTTCCGAACTCGTCGGAGTAGTGTGGAGGGAAAGGGGCTAGGCTCAAATATTTCAGGACTCAAGTTTACAAAACACTAAAAGTTGACGGCTCTGATGTCCACTCGGAACACAGACAGCCGCACCTAAAAACTTGAGTACTGAAACCGAACATTACAAATACCTCCAACATTTGAGCCTAGAGATTTGCCCCTCCCCCCATAGCTTTCTGTTCAGCAACAAGCTCGGCCATCCTTGCGCCCACGTAAAGACGAAAGCAAGACGAAGACCACCGACCCTCACGCATGATCGATGAATCCGAAGCACCGAGCGAGAAGAGACGAGCTGCACCACCACGACGAAGCGAGATCCCGTTGAACCGACCACCAGTCGCGACTCCAGCCTTCTGCAGAAGCTCCCGAGCTGTGCTGACAAACGTGGCGCGATCGAGCGGGGAATTGTCAGAAAGACGGAAGTAAGGATAGTTCCCCGCCAAAGGGAGCTTGAAAGCATCGCGACTTGACTCGAAGATCTTCTTCCACGCGTGGGGACAGACGAGCGGGTTCTCTTGTTCTGCAAGGCCAACATCACAACCGCGTCGAAATGGGTCTTGCTTTGCGCCATCCAGGGTAACCATTATGAGACTCATGTCGTCAACAAGGCGCATTTGAACAAAGGAGTTGACAAGGAACCGGCACGTTGCGAGCGATCCAGAAGCTACTAACTCGCCTACACGAAAGAGTCCAAAGAAGCCCCAGACTGCCGCAGTGACGACCGTGGCCCAGAGATGACGAGTGGACTTGGGGATGTTGCGATCCTTGACTGCCCCTAGAGTATAGCTCGCCATAGCTTCTAACATCGGCAGCTCTAAGGTGAGACGGTTGTCGAGCTTGGTGCGCTTACTGCGCTTGATGCCTCGCCACGCCATCTCCACGAAGTGGTTGTCGGTGGGGTCATCTAGGCTCAACCGGAGGCAGAAGTCTCGGATTGCATACATATAAACCTTACAGGTGGATACCGACATGAACCGGCTCAACCAAACAAGAAAGAGAACGAGGAGTACAGGGTCGGGTTGCCACCAGACAGGACACCAGTGCTCCGTTGAGTAGGCGGAGCAGAAAGAACGCAACTTGCGGATGGCTGAGCTGTAGGCGGCACTGGTGCTATAAGAGACAGAGCACGCCATGACTTCCATCGCAGAGGTGACGAGCCAAGGTACTTCCGTTACTGCTGAAGAGGTCGTAAAGAAGGCCCGGACGGGTTCGACTTGCGCCAGGTCTCGGTCGCTTGGGCCATCTGAGCACGGGCCAACAAATCGACAATGTGAATGCGTTTACGCGGCTCTTGAGAGGCAGTGAGAGAAACGCCAAGAAGAGAAAGCTTGGAAGTCCAAGAGTCAATGAGACTCTGAATGTTTGTCCGAGGCGAGTAGCACGAGTTCA
>WBZZ01001559.1:85000-97500 GCA_019918135.1 Paulinella micropora
GCTCCGCCGGCACGGCTACGCCGCGCCGACCGGACTACCGTAAAAGCGAAACGTCTCCTCGGAACTTTAACGGTGGTTAACTCCGGGCGAAGCCCGGAGCAAACCAATAATTAAAGGGCGTACCTACCTCAGGCAATACTTACCGAAAAAACCCATCAAATGGGGATTCAAACTGTTTGCTCTGTGCTGTTCAGTAACAGGCTATTTTTATACGCTGCTTTGTTATGAGGGTGAGGGAACGGTGCAGGACGATTCTGGGCACGGAATGACGTATGCAGTTGTTATGAAGCTTTTAGACCTAGCCGGCATCGACCAAAGCGGCAGGATCATGGCTTTGGATAGGTTTTACACAGGGCTGCAGTTGTTTTTTGACTGTATCCTAAAGAGGGGCATCAACTGAATTGGCACTGTTGTCAAACCCAGGCTGAGGGCGGCAAAGGAGCTACTGGACGAAGTCAAGAAGAATAGTGACAGGGGCACGTCCGCAATGGCCACTTGGAGTCATAACGGACTCGGAGTCACTATGCATGCTGTTGCTTGGCAAGACACCCAGGTGGTTCATTTTTTGTCAACTGTGTTGGGGGGTACCATGAGCCACGTCGAAACGAGGCTGCATGGGGGGGGGGGGGGGGGCTACAGTTCCAGTCGGAATTGTTTTGAAATTTGCAAGACATACACTCAGCACATGGGCGGCGTTGATACAGGCGATCAGTTACGACTTCGTTACGGAGTTGAGAAGGCGGTAAGATTCAACAAGCCTTGGTTCAAGTTATTTGAGGGTTTGTTAGATGTTGCGGTTACAAACACAACTATCATCTATAAACAGTTTCATGAAGAAAAAACACGCAAAGACATGCTCAAGGAACTTATTGAGGGTTTGGTGTCTTATTGAGGTTCTAGGAGCGCAGTGAGGGGCAAGCGTGTGATATGCCCTGGCCATTTGGTAAGTCTTACAAACGAGGCGATTGATGGTAAGCGCGGCGCGGGTAAGCAGAACTCTGTTTGTTGTGCGGTGTGTGCTAATAATGGAATCCGCAAGCTTACCAGTGCTTATTGCAGCGATTGTCGCTATTTTTTTTGCAGAACTGGAGAATGTTTTCCGTGGCACACAGTCAATCATTTCGTTCCATCTGGGAAATGTAAGAGGCAGCCGTTGTGACAGTGATTGTCAAGGTTTTACTAGTTATTAAAGAACGGTTTTTTTTACACAATTAGCTTCCACCGGGTTTAATGCAATTGAATTTAATAGTATAAATGTCAAAAACCACAAATAGGGATTAAAAAACTTAAAATTGGGTCGGATCCCCAAACGTGGCTTTAGATCCCCAAAAGTGGCAAACCGGTTAAGGGTTAAAGAATAATCTTTTTCTATAACATTCTACTGAAAATGTCTCCACTTGAATGTCTACAGTAATATTAATATTGCATCAATTTCAATATTTTCAATATAAATGTTGATTTTTTGCAATATTAAATATTGTTGATTTTTTGCAATATTAATATTGCTTTTTTTTCAATCTTAATATTGCATGCAATATTAATATTGCATCCATTTCAATATTTTCAATATTAATATTGCTTTTTGGCAATATTAATATTGTTTTTTTTCAATATTAATATTGCATCACTTTCAATATTAATATTGCTTTTTTTCAATATTAATATTGCATACATTTTAATATTAATATTGCTTTTTGGCAATATTAATATTGCATAATTTCAATATGAATATTGCTTTTTTGCAATATTAATACTGCATACATTTCAATATTAATATTGCTTTTTTGCAATATTAATATTGCATAATTTCAATATTAATATTGCTTTTTTGCATACTAATATTGTATACATTTCAATATTAATATTGCTTTTTTGCAATATTAATATTATATAATTTTAATATTAATATTGTTTTTTGGAAATATTAATATTGCATACATTTTAATATTAATATTGCATTTTGGCAATATTGATATTACATAATTTCAATATTAATATTGCTTTTTGGCAATATTAATATTACATACATTTCAATATTAATATTGCTTTTTTGCAATACTAATGTTGCATACATTTCAATATTAATATTGCTTTTTTGCAATATTAATATTACATAATTTCAATATTAATATTGCCTTTTGGCAATATTAGTATTGCATAAATGTCATTATTAATATTGCTTTTTGGAAATATTAATATTGTATAATTTCAATATTGATATTGCATTTTTGC
Organism: Paulinella micropora; assembly: GCA_019918135.1. Lineage (NCBI taxonomy): Eukaryota > Cercozoa > Imbricatea > Euglyphida > Paulinellidae > Paulinella > Paulinella micropora. The sequence continues at coordinate 87,233 of WBZZ01001559.1, forward strand.
AATACTAATATTGCATACATTTCAATATTAATATTGCTTTTTTGCAATATTGATATTGCATAATTTTAATATCAATATTGGTTTTTGTCAATGTTAATATTGCATATATTTCAATAGTAATATTGCTTTTTTGCAATATTGATATTGCATAATTTCAATGTTAATATTGCTTTTTTGCAATACTAATATTACATACATTTCAATATTAATATTGCTTTTTTGCAATATTAATATTGCATAATTTCAATATTAATGTTGCTTTTTGGCAATATTAATATTGCATATATTTCAATATTAATATTGCTTTTTTGCAATATTAATATTGCATAATTTCAATAGTTATATTGCTTTCTTGCAATATTTGTATTTTATCAATTTCAATATTAATATTGCTTTTTTTGCAATATTAATATTACATCGATTTCTTTATTAGTAATGCTTTTCTGCAATATTATTGCATCAATTTCAATATTAATATTGCTTTTTTGTAATATTAATATTGCATTAATTTCAATATTAATATTGTTTTTTATGCAATATTAATATTGCATCGATTTCATTATTAATATTGATTTTTTGTAATATAAGATTAATTAAATTTGAATAGTTATAATGCTATTTTGCAATGCATGTATTGACTACATTTTATAAAGAATTCTTTTTCAGTCTTTCTCTCTCTCTCTTTCTCTATCTCTCTCTCTGTCTCTCTCTCTCTCTCCTTCTATTCTGTCTCTCTCTCCTCCCTCCTATTCTCTATCTCTATCTATCTCTATCTATCTCTCTTCTATTCTCTCTCTTCCTTGCTTGCTTTCTCTCTCTCTCTCTCTCTCTCTCTCTCTCTCTCTTTCTTTCTCTTTCTCTCTCTCTGTCTCCTCTCGACCTCTTCTCTCTCTCTCTCTCTTATTCTCTCTCTCCTCTCATTCTTTTCATCTCTGTTTTCTCTCATTCTTTTCATCTCAGAGTCTGTTCTCATTTTTTTGATATCTCTTCTTCTCTCTTTTTCTGAAATGTATCTATATTTATATTGCAATTGATAGAAATATATATGTTGAATGTTAGTCAATATTTATATTGAAAAATAGCAATATAAATATTAAACTTGTTAATATTTATATTTCAGAGAGAGAGAGAGATAGAGGGATAGATAGAGAGAGAGAGAGAGATGAAAAGAACTAAAAGAATGAAAAAGAATTCTATCTGAAATGTAGTCAATACTTAAATTGCCAAATAGCATTATAACTATCAGAGAGAGAAAGAGAGAGATAGAGAGAGAGAGAGAGAGAGAGAGAGAGAAAGAATTGAGAGAACGACAAATAGAAAGAGAAAGAGAGAGAGAGAAAGAGAAAGTGAGAGAGAGAGAGATAGATGAAAAGAACGAATACATGTCAGCTTGGACAACAGGAAAGCAATCCTATATCATCCCTGCAAAAATAAAAACGGTTGCAACAAAAAAGTAAAGAAGACCTGATGTCGGCTCGACCAGGAAAATCATCCAAGCTCAATACGTGCAGACAAAAAAAACACACACACACACACACACAAAATGAAACAAGGAAAAGTAAAGAATACCTAGGCTTGTTGTTGGGTCGTCGAGCTCGGACAACTGGAAAGCAATCCTAGGTTCTCAATGCAAAAAATAAAAAAAGTTTCAACAAAGAAAAATCAAGAGACATGTTGGTGGCTCGCGATCGACCAGGAAAACCAAAAACAAACAAACAAAGAAAAACAAACAAACAAACAAACAAACAACAATAAAACAAAGAAAAGTAAAGAAGACCTGTTGAGTACTTGTTGTTGGGTCGTCACTTCGACGTACTGATGCAGAGGGAGTTACTGTACGTATACCAACAACCACTAAACGACCAAGTCTTTCGTTGTGAAAAAAAACAGATTTCAATATTTGCAAGCAAAAGATAACAGGCCTATATCATTGATCAATAAAAAGAAAATTGCGATTTCTGCTGTTGACAAAGTTTTCCAGAAATTGGGGCCAGCCATCACTGCCTATCAAAATTAATTGGAAACGCAATTTGTCAGGACACCACCTACACAAAATTAATTTTTAACATTGTGAACAAATTATCATTGTGCAATATTAATATTGATATCTGTCAATACAAATATTAACATTTGTCATTATTTATATTGATTTTTTTCAATATAAATATTGCATCAATTTCAATGTTTATATTGCTTTTTTGCAACATGTAATATTGCATCAATGTCAACATTAACATTGCTTTTTTGCAATATTAATATTGCATACATTCAAGTTTAATGTTAATATTATTTTTTTGCAATATTAATAGTGCATCAATTTCAATGTTAATATAATTTGCTTTTTTGCAATATTAGTATTGCATCAATTTCAATATGATTTTACTTTTTTGCGATATTAATATTGCATCAATTTCAATACATGTTTTTCAATATCAATATTGCAAAATATTGCATCAATTTCAATATGAATATTGCTTTTTTTGCTATATTAATATTGTATCAATTTCAATATTAGGATTGGTTTTTTGCAATATTAATATTGCATAAATTTCAATATTAATATTGCTTTTTTGCAAAATTAATATTGCATAAGTTTCAATCTGTCCTATCCTTTCGTGAATAAAATAATATTGCACTAATTTCAACCTGACGTTTAGATCCTGAATGAGGAGAAAGTAAAAAACAAATTCACACCTCTAATGAGCCAGAGAAGACTTTCATAAAACATTGGCAGGAAAAGGCAGTAACATCCTTTTCTACTCTGGGAGAAGCTAGCAAAGATATCAAAGAAAAGAAATTCTTTGCACAATCCTACGGAGGGAGAGATGTAAACTTGCGCAGACTAAATACGAAATGATTTGGGCCAGGTCCAAGAAAGAAGAAGAAGAAGAAGAAGAAGAAGAAGAAGAAGAAGAAGAAGAAGAAGAAACAAGAAGAAAAACAAAGAAAAACAAGAAGAAAAACAAGCAGAAAAACAAAAAGAAAAACAAAAAGAAAAACAAAAAGAAAAACAAGAAGAAAAACAAGAAGAAAAACAAGAAGAAAAACAAGAAGAAAAACAAGAAGAAAAACAAGAAGAAAAACAAGAAGAAAAACAAGAAGAAAAACAAGAAGAAAAACAAGAAGAAGAAGAAAAAGAAGAAAAAGAAAAAGAAAAAAAAGAAGAAGAAGAAGAAGAAAAAGAAGAAGAAGAACCTGTCCTATCCATTCTTGAATAAAATCAATATACATATTAAAAAGTACAATATTAATATTAAAATTATGCAATATAAATATTTCAGTTTGACAATATCAATATTGTAGTTTTAAATATGAATATTGCAAATAAGCAATATAATTATTGCAACATTAATATTGCTTTTTTGCCATATTAATATTACATACATTTCAATATTAATATTGATTTTTTTTGCATTATTAATATTGCATACATTTCAATATTAATATTGCTTTTTTGCAGTATTAATATTGTATCAATTTCAATATTGATATTGCTTTTTGCGATTTTACATGTCAGTCGGAAATGATTGGAAAGATAACAAACATTTCCAAGGAAGAATTTTTTGTTATATTTCCAATTATTTTAGACAGACTTTCACATCACTTGTAATATAATTATTGCAATATTAATATTGCTTTTTTGCAATATTAATATTGCATACATTTTAATATTAACATTGCTTAATATTAATTTTTGCAATATTAATATTGCATACATTTCAATATTAATATTGCTTTTCTGCAATATTAATATTGTATCAATTTTATTATTAATATTGCCTTTTTGTGATTTTACGAACGATCGGAAACAATATTAACAATCATTTCAAGGAAAGAAATTTTGTTATATTTCCAATTGTTTCAGACGTGCACTCACATGCAGTTTTTCTGAACATTTAATATTTATATTGAAAAGATACAATATTTATATTGCTTGATTTCAATATAAATATTGTAGTTTTTTATATTAATATTATATTACAATCAATATAAGTATTGCATAAAATCAATATTAGTATTGTATTTTTTAATAATTTTTTAATAACTTCGCGTGAAAATACTTGAAAACTAATGACAATAATGATGCAATATTAATATTGCAGCAAAATCAATATTTTTTGCCTTGGTTTCATAAAAATCTTATTAAAAAATCAATATTAATATTGATTTCAAAATCAATATTTTTTGTCAAAAAGATATTGATTGTGAATCAATATTAAATATTGAAAAATCAATATTTTTTGGAAATTGATGAAAGTCAATATTCGCATACCGGGTGGTGAGAGCCCCGTCAGAGCAATTTGACTATGTGCACGTCAGCACACAGTCTAGACAGTGTGGACACAATCTTGCAATCAATACTACTTAATATTTACAGACATCAGAAAGAAACAGCTTAGCCTGAAAGGAAACGTTGATAATTGAGCTCGAGCATAGTGATGCGCGGCGCGCATGCAGTCAAATTATTTTGAGGTGCGCCTCCCGTCCAGAGAGTTTTCTTCTATCTTACATAGTCAAGTGGCACCTGACACTGTTTCCTGCCAGGCACGAAACGCCAGTGACCTTGGAAACGGGGGTGAGCAGATTTGCACATATCTAGAAATGAGCTGTAGAAAAAAGTGATAAATGGTGTCTGAATAAAATTATTAACAAAGCGTTGCTACTCCCCGTGAAGTTCACAGTGTATAGTTAAAATTTCCTTTATGTCTATGTCAGGCCTTTCAGTGTTATTCAAATTATAGAATAATTTAATTTGTTCGAATTAATAATCTGAATTTATAGTTAAGGGCCGGCCGTATCGGAGTAACGGTGTCGGTAGATTCATTACTTATGATACTGTCATCCAAGTTACGTTGCGTGTTCTGTTGGCGCCTTTTCTTATCACCATCCACACCCATCAGAAAGCAATACTAATGAATAAATTTTAAAAAAGGAAGGAGTCTGAGCAAAAAAGAAAGAAACTTCGAACAAAAAAAAAAGTGTGCAGCATGAAAAAAATACAAGGTAAAGACAGAAAAAATAAAGAAAAGTAAGAGTGATCCCGGATAACAACAAGGGAAACCATCCACACCCATCAGCAAGCAATACTAATGAATAAATTAAAAAAAGGAAGCAGTCTGAGCAAAAAAAGAAAGAAACTTCAAACAAAAAAAATTAAGTGTTCTGCATGAAAAAAAATACAATGTAAAGACAGAAAAAATAAAGAAAAGTAAGAGTGGTTCCCTGATAACAAGAAGGGAAACCATCCACACCCATCAGCAAGCAATACTAATGAATAAATTTGAAAAAAGGAAGCAGTCTGAGCAAAAAAGAAAGAAACTTCCAAAAAAAAATAAGCAGCATGAAAAAAAAATGTTAAGACAGAAAAAATAAAGAAAAGTAGACAAAAAAAAGCAAAAAAAGATAAGTAGGGAGTTACTTACCTCTCGAGCGTTTTCCTCGCCCTCCGTCATTTTTCGAAACAGGACCTGCAGCATACAACATGGGCAGGCAAATGCAACAAAATGCAAACAAAGGACCTATATCCCGCCCGACAAGTTAGGGCGGAGTCCCTCCTTTCTTTTTCGTATTTGCACCGTGTGGAAATAATTTTCCACACGGTAGAGTTAGGACAGGTGATTTTCTCACATGTTACGCTTTCGACAACAAACCCACCTTCTGGGGCTCCTCGACTGCAGGGAGTATTGTCAGCATCGCAACATTTTCTTTTTTTTTTCACGATCTTTCTTTCTCTTACTGTCCACATGTTGTACTAGCAGCTTATTTCCTTTTTCACGCCTCGTCAACACAAAAAGACAAACGAACACAACAAACAACAGCAACAGCAACAGCAACGACAAGGACAACAAGAACATGAGAATGAGACACAGCACGCAGAAGCACAAGGACAAAGCAGCAGAAACAGAGGCAGAAAAGAGCAAGGACCTGAGGGGCCGTCACGGCAGGTGAACATGTCGTCGTAGGAGGGTCGTACAGCACCGAGTCCAACGCCATGCAACGCACTCACAAACCAAACAAGTGATTAGTAGGTTTTTCAAAACAAAGAAAAAGAAGGTACCTATGTCTTCTTGTTTTTGCTTCCAATGTCTTCGTGAGTTGTGGCTTCTGCCACGCTCAATAAGACTTGGGAGCGTCCTGGCGAGTTCGGACATGTTGAGAGTATTCTCTCAAGATGCAAGATCCCGCCCAAACCGCCCAGCAATCGCCCACCAACCTTTCGAGAAAAAAAAAGTATCACCGCCCACCAATTTTTTCAGAAAAAGTGTGGCAGGACAGCTTTCTGCTTCCTTTTTGTGAATCGGTTTTTGGCAGGACAGCCGCGTGCTTCCTATTTTGGGTTTGGGTTGTTTCATTTTCGAACTCACAACTAAGCGAAGGTGCTGTGCACGAAGTCCCTGTTAGTATGGCATTGGACCCCCTGTCTTTGGACTTGGAGATAAGGCGACTTGCGCCCAGGCTGTCTAGTACTAAGGTAGACAGTATAAGGTCCAACATCATCCTTGCGAGAAACATGCAAGGGGTTGGAGTTCGCCCAGCGGCAAGAACGATGGTACCAAAAGTGTACGTCGCAACCGCTTTTTCGACTACTCTGTGTCTGTGTGATCGTGCCCGGTGGTGCAGGGGGTAGGTAGGTCGAAAGCTGCATACTGGGATCTGAAAGCGCGGGATGTCACATTCCATCCAGGTTTCTGTGTATGTGTGTGTGTGTGTCTGTGTGTGTGTCTCGTTGCAAATTTTGAATTTGTTTTTTTTTTGCTTGATGTGCCCACGGTGGAAGACGCTACAGCACATTGGAATGGCCTGATCAAATATCTTTGGAGTGTGCATGTTTTTATATGTGGCGCGAAGGTATTTGTTTGTATTATATGTTCATGTGTTTGTCTCTTTGTTTGCTCATGTTTTGGTTACCCAGAGCCAGGATGAGCATTGACAGATGAGCAAATTGTAGATTTTCTACGACAGCAGGGCTGGACATGGGTACTAGTCTGCTTTGTTTTACTTTCTTTTTTTTTCTTTCTTTTTTCTTATATTTTTCTTTCTTTTTTCTTTTTCTTTTTTTTCTCTTTTTCCTTCTTGTTCTTCTTCTGTTCTCTCTTTCTCTCTTTATCTCTTTCTTTTCTGTGGCAGTTGCAATGTGTTTTGCCATCGAAAGAGCAGTTGTTTGGTTACTGACTCCCGGGTCACGAGTGGAGATTCTTAGTCTGATTTTTTTCCCTACTCGAGACCCGGGGGTATCAGTTGATTGTGCGCAGATTCTTGTGCATTGTGTAGTTAGAGCCAGTGTAGGAAAGTGCTGGTGCAAAGAGAGTAGCGAGAATACGAAAGGAAGTTTTCCAATTGGTACTAAAAAAAGGCTTCTATTACCAACCCGAACAAGTATACAGTGCACAATTTGCTATATGCAATTGATTTCATCAGCTGGGTGCGCCAACAAGATCCAGCTAGGCTTAAATACATGGACGAATCGCAATTTGAAAACTGGGGTAAGTAGGAATTCTTGTTCTTTGCTAGTAATGCTCGTGGATAAAATTTTATTGTTGCACAGACTGCAGTCGGTCGATGCAAAGCAGGTGTCCGCCTGGACAGCGAATCGTACGAACCAGACACATGTTAGAAGCAGCCAGAACCGCCTTCAGCGTCACTTATTCAACTAGTCTGACACATCCGAGAGGGGGGTCTCTTTTATCTATAAAGGATGGTTCCAACAACGCGCTTGATTATTTTGAGTGCCTGGTTGATGCGAGTCATAATGGAATTTTAGAAGGATATTACCTGATCGTGGATAACACAAAAATTCACAGTGCAGCCCAAACGGTTGAATTACAGGATATGTTGTTTACGGTGACGGGGGTAACGTAAGTGCGCATGCCCTCATATTAGCAGGAATTTATGTCAGCAGAGATAGTGTTTCAAAATGTTAAGGTATACATGCGAGCACATCGCGATTTTAGTTCTTTCAGGCAAGAAATTTTAAAAGTGTTTGCATTCGCTACTAATTTGGAGTTCGTAGCACGTCAGTATAGGAAGTTTATCTCCATTTGAAGCAGTTTTATTTAATAAAAATTTTAAGTTTTACTTTAATAACGTTTTCTATACATTTAAATCAAGGAAGTTTTATATTGTATTGTATTAATATTGTAATGCTGCAACTGAATAACGTATAGGAAAAGTTATTGCAATTAAAGAAGATAATTTTCTGTTTATGAAAAAAGTTCAATGTATAAAAAAGGTTAAATGTATTACAAAAGGATAAATTTCTATTTATGAAAAAAGGTCAATGTATGAAAAAAATTGATGGTATAAAAAAGTTAAAAGTTATAAATATTAAAAAAGTTTAAGCTATAAAAAAATTTCAAAATATAGAAAAATTATATTGGAAAAAAAGATCAAAATGAAAGATCTTTTTTTATAGAAAGAATTTTTTAAGGAAAGAACTTGTTAAATATTAAATTTTAAAAAAATTAATTTATTTATACGAGTTCTAGTATCACTTAAATGTATTTGGTTGTATATTCTTAGAAACGACATTATGACAGTGGATCGCCTGTCTATAGTTAGTATAGAAATAGCATGTTAGACAAAACAGACAAGAAGATAGCCTGTCCCAAAGCGTTTTTATTTTTACCATTACAGACTATGAAAAGTTTCAAAAACTTCTGTTTTTTTTAATTTTTTCTATAGAAAACCGAGCGGTCAGCTTTTTGCAAAGTGGAATTCATGGCGAAAAAATGTTGAATTTCCTCAAAAAAAACATGCAGGCCCGTCCAAAATATTCTGCACTTGATCTCTCAGGCCAGCCCCGCCGCTAAAAAAACGATTACATTTCCTTGAAGTGATCACAGACGCACTTGGCTACGATATACTTTAGAAATGAGAATATGATAAGGGATCGCCCGGCCAGTCCCACAAGCACACACTCAACCAATCTCAAACAGCTGTCTTTTTTATTAATAATATTTCTTCAAGCAGACTAACTTCAACTGGGAAAACTTTTCATTCAATGTAAAAATAGAATTTTTTCATCAGAAAAACAGAACTTCATGTTATATATATTTCAAAGATGCCTACCCGCTGTTAAAAAACTTAGATTTACACAAAAAAGACAGGAAAGTTCATCCAAAATATTTTCCCTTGATATTTTAGGCAGCCTCCTCGAAACAAGTGGTTAGATTTCCTTGAATTGATGACGGGCAGACAGACACACTTAGTTTCGATATACTTTTAGAAATAACAGGGGATCGCCAGTCTATAGCTAGTACTAGTACTATAGAAGAACCTTATAAGAAAAGACACACAACTTGATCACCTATCACAAAACTTTTTAATTTTTACGACTACAAACTAGGGAAATTTCAAAAACTTGTTTTTTTTTAAATTTTTTTCTTTTGCTTTTCCATAGAAAAACCGGGCGGCCCGTTTTTTCAAGTTGAATTCATAGTGAAAAATGTTGAATTTCCTAAAAAAAAACATGTATGCTAGTGCAAAATATTCTTCCATTGATATTTCAAGCAGGCACCGCCGCTAAAAAAGTAGTTATGTTTCCTTGCAGTGATCACACACTTAGCTACGATATTTCTAAAAGTATATAGTATGCAAGTCTGTCTGTCCGTTATCAATTCACTGAAACCTAACTACTATTTTAGCGCCCGTGCATGCCTGAAAGATCACTGAAAGAATATTTTTGACTGGCATGCATGTCTTTTTTGAGGAAACACTACATTTTTTTCACTATAAATTCCACTTGGGAACAATCAAACTGTGCTGCTTTTCTATTGAAAAAAAAATATTTTTGAAACTTTCCCCAGTATGCTAGGTATTATAAAATAAAAATAATGTGGGACGGCCGATCACCTTGTGTGTTTATTCTAATATGCTATTTCTATAATAGCTATAGACTGGTGATCCCCTGCATTCTCATGTTCTCTTACTTTTAGCAACAATCGCGAGAATACATATGACGTCGCGATTCGATCGACAAGGATCGCCCGTCTATAGCTACTATACAACTATAGAAATAGCACATATTTAAAAAACACACAAGAGGATCGGTCGTCTCAAAATGTTTTTATTTTTATCACTACAGACTAGAGAAAGTTTCAAAAATTGTTTTTTAAAAAATATTTTTCTTTTCTTTTTCTATAGAAAAGCCGGTCGGTCCTGTTTTCCTAAGTGGAATTCATAGGGAAAAAGGAGTTTCCTCTTAAAAAACAAGCAGGCCCGTCAAAATATTCTTCCCTCTATCTCTCAGGCCGGCCCCGCCGCTGAAA
>WBZZ01001559.1:102500-176219 GCA_019918135.1 Paulinella micropora
GTGCTTCTCTGTCAATGGCTGATGCATTTCTGCACATGCGCCTCCATCGTCTCACCCGTGAGGGGAGTACGAAGAATTGACGATAAGCTCTAATGACACCCCCGCAAGGGCAGTTCCAACACTTCCAGACGGGCCGGTATGTTCAATGAAAATACTGGTCCAGATGGATCGGTATGTTCAATGAAAATACTGGTGGCACCGACGGGAATCGAACTGGCGACAGGGCCCAGATGGTAGAACTTGACCACTGGGCTATCCGGTGTCCAAATAATAATAATAATAATAATAATAATAATAATAAATTATATTCGGAATAACCTCGGCTTAGTGCAGTCTTGCCCTCAGGAGCTCCATCGGTGGCCCCGATCATCAGGCGAGAGACTGACACGGGGGGGTGGAGGACCTCGAACAAGGGTATTGGAGGCTTATGTCCGTTGAGGATATGCCATTAGCTGCATCAGTACGCCTCAGATATAGTAAATCTGCCTTGGAGTGTTGACTGTGACATATTTGAGGGAAATCCCGATGAAAAAACCTAGTCAACACTTGCTAAACAGAGTTCCAGCCCAATGGCCTCAAGGCGTTAAACTGTGACGCCAACGCATAACCCTTTGGTGGTAGATGCTGGGGAGGAGGGTCGTTGCGCGCGTAAAAGATCTTAAACTCCGCATATGCTGGTTGATAGCCCAGGACCCAGCAGACACCAGATTGTTACGGGTGGGGTTTCGAGGCAGCTCTAGCAACCGCGCTTGGTGTATGCACTTGCACATTCGGTGACGTCTTGCAAGAGGTTGCTGGGACTGCGGAATAACCTCGGCTTAGTGCAGTCTTGCCCTCAGGAGCTCCATCGGTGGCCCCGATCATCAGGCGAGAGACTGACACGGGGGGGTGGAGGACCTCGGTATTGGAGGCTTATGTCCGTTGAGGATATGCCATTAGCTGCATCAGTACGCCTCAGATATAGTAAATAAATTTTATTATTATTATTATTATTATTATTATGGTTGATAGCCCAGGACCCAGCAGACACCAGATTGTTATGGGTGGGGTTTCGAGGCAGCTCTAGCAACCGCGCTTGGTGTATGCACTTGCACATTCGGTGACGTCTTGCAAGAGGTTGCTGGGACTGCGGAATAACCTCGGCTTAGTGCAGTCTTGCCCTCAGGAGCTCCATCGGTGGCCCCGATCATCAGGCGAGAGACTGACACGGGGGGGTGGAGGACCTCGAACAAGGGTATTGGAGGCTTATGTCCGTTGAGGATATGCCATTAGCTGCATCAGTACGCCTCAGATATAGTAAATCTGCCTTGGAGTGTTGACTGTGACATATTTGAGGGAAATCCCGATGAAAAAACCTAGTCAACACTTGCTAAACAGAGTTCCAGCCCAATGGCCTCAAGGCGTTAAACTGTGACGCCAACGCATAACCCTTTGGTGGTAGATGCTGGGGAGGAGGGTCGTTGCGCGCGTAAAAGATCTTAAACTCCGCATATGCTGGTTGATAGCCCAGGACCCAGCAGACACCAGATTGTTATGGGTGGGGTTTCGAGGCAGCTCTAGCAACCGCGCTTGGTGTATGCACTTGCACATTCGGTGACGTCTTGCAAGAGGTTGCGGAATAACCTCGGCTTAGTGCAGTCTTGCCCTCAGGAGCTCCATCGGTGGCCCCGATCATCAGGCGAGAGACTGACACGGGGGGGTGGAGGACCTCGAACAAGGGTATTGGAGGCTTATGTCCGTTGAGGATATGCCATTAGCTGCATCAGTACGCCTCAGATATAGTATTATTATTATTATTATTATTATTATTATTATTATTATTATTATTATTATTATTATTATTATTATTTGGCCTCAAGGCGTTAAACTGTGACGCCAACTCATAACCCTTTGGTGGTAGATGCTGGGGAGGAGGGTCGTTGCGCGCGTAAAAGATCTTAAACTCCGCATATGCTGGTTGATAGCCCAGGACCCAGCAGACACCAGATTGTTATGGGTGGGGTTTCGAGGCAGCTCTAGCAACCGCGCTTGGTGTATGCACTTGCACATTCGGTGACGTCTTGCAAGAGGTTGCTGGGACTGCGGAATAACCTCGGCTTAGTGCAGTCTTGCCCTCAGGAGCTCCATCGGTGGCCCCGATCATCAGGCGAGAGACTGACAAGGGGGGGGAAGGTGCCACCAGTATTTTCATTGAACATACCGGCCCGTCTGGAAGTGTTGGAACTGCCCTTGCGGGGGTGTCATTAGAGCCTATCGTCAATTCTTCGTACTCCCCTCACGGGCGAGACGATGGAGGCGCATGTGCAGATTTGCATCAGCCATTGACAGAGAAGCACTATTATTATTATTATTATTATTATTATTATTATTATTATTGGACACCGTGATAGCCCAGTGGTCAAGTTCTACCATCTGGGCCCTGTCGCCAGTTCGATTCCCGTCGGTGCCACCAGTATTTTCATTGAACATACCGGTCCGTCTGGAAGTGTTGGAACTGCCCTTGCGGGGGTGTCATTAGAGCCTATCGTCAATTCTTCGTACTCCCCTCACAGGTGAGACGATGGAGGCGCATTTGCAGATTTGCATCAGCCATTGACAGAGAAGCACTATTATTATTATTATTGTTGTTATTATTATTATTATTATTATTAGACTTAGACTTAGACTTAGAATTAGAAGTAGAATTATTATTATTATTATTCTTATTATTATTATTATTATTGGACACCGTGATAGCCCAGTGGTCAAGTTCTACCATCTGGGCCCTGTCGCCAGTTCGATTCCCGTCGGTGCCACCAGTATTTTCATTGAACATACCGGTTTATTTCTGGACCAGTATTTTCATTGAACATACCGGCCCGTCTGGAAGTGTTGGAACTGCCCTTGCGGGGGTCATTAGAGCTTATCGTCAATTCTTCGTACTCCCCTCACGGGTGAGACGATGGAGGCGCATGTGCAGAAATGCATCAGCCATTGACAGAGAAGCACTATTATTATTATTATTATTATTATTATTATTATTATTATTATTATTATTATTATTATTATTATTATTATTATGGACACCGTGATAGCCCAGTGGTCAAGTTCTACCATCTGGGCCCTGTCGCCAGTTCGATTCCCGTCGGTGCCACCAGTATTTTCATTGAACATACCGGTCCGTCTGGAAGTGTTGGAACTGCCCTTGCGGGGGTGTCATTAGAGCCTATCGTCAATTCTTCGTACTCCCCTCACGGGTGAGACGATGGAGGCGCATGTGCAGATTTGCATCAGCCATTGACAGAGAAGCACTATCATTATTATTATTATTATTATTATTATTATTATTATTATTATTATTATTATTATACCTGAAAGGTGTTGGGAGTAGGGGGTGGGGGGTTTGGGGGGAGGGGACATTGGAAATTGTGTACCCCGCCCCACCCAGCCCCCACCATTTCCGCACGTCGGAATAAATCAGGGTTTGTGGGAACTAGGAGGAATTGGGAGTTCTTATTTGCAGGGTGGCTAGCCCCAGACTCGATCTTGATGCTGGTATAGTTCTTTTGGAATTCACGCAAATATTTGCTTTAGGGGAGTGTCCTGAATGCCAAAATTTCTTGTTTTTTCACGCCCATTTTCTGCACCCTTGTCGGAATAAATCATGGTTTCTGTGAAACAGGAGGAGTTGGGGGTTCATATTTGCAGGGTGGCTAGCCCCAGACTCGATGTTGATGCTGATATAATTTTTTGGAATTCACGCAAATATTTGCGTTAGGGGAGTGTCCTGAATGCCAAAATTCCTTTGGGGGGGGGGGTGGTACTCGCGGGTACCTCCGGCAATTGAACGTACCCTGTCGACGGGAAAGGGGGGGGGGGGTCCGGGGACCCTCCACTCGGAAACCCCAGCCCTGCAATTCTACGTACCCCACGCGAATCAGCCGGCACCAAAATGAAGGCTCTAAGAGTTGTGCCAGAAGGGTTTATGCCGGTTACCTCGGCTTGAATGTACCCTGTCGACTGTGGAAAGTGGAAAGTGGGGGGGGCCTCCCCCGGGAACCCAAGCCCTGTAATTTTACATCCCCGAAGCGAGTTTGCCAGCACCAAAACGAATGGCTGAAGATGCTCCAAGGCTCTAAAAGTTGCGCCAGAAGGGTTGAGAGGCTAATTTTTGGTTGTCACCGCCTCGGGACGCGCTCTAGGTAGTGAACCAGTTGGAGAAGTCCCTTATTATTATTATTATTATTATTATTATTATTATTATTATTATTATTATTATTATTATATGGACACCGTGATAGCCCAGTGGTCAAGTTCTACCATCTGGGCCCTGTCGCCAGTTCGATTCCCGTCGGTGCCACCAGTATTTTCATTGAACATACCGATCCGTCTGGACCAGTATTTTCATTGAACATACCGGCCCGTCTGGAAGTGTTGGAACTGCCCTTGCGGGGGTGTCATTAGAGCTTATCGTCAATTCTTCGTACTCCCCTCACGGGTGAGACGATGGAGGCGCATGTGCAGAAATGCATCAGCCATTGACAGAGAAGCACTATTATTATTATTATTATTATTATTATTGACACCGTGATAGCCCAGTGGTCAAGTTCTACCATCTGGGCCCTGTCGGACACCGTGATAGCCCAGTGGTCAAGTTCTACCATCTGGGCCCTGTCGCCAGTTCGATTCCCGTCGGTGCCACCAGTATTTTCATTGAACATACCGGTCCGTCTGGAAGTGTTGGAACTGCCCGTGTGGGGGTGTCATTAGAGCCTATCGTCAATTCTTCGTACTCCCCTCACGGGTGAGACGATGGAGGCGCATGTGCAGATTTGCATCAGCCATTGACAGAGAAGCACCACTATTATTATTATTATTATTATTATTATTATTATTAGGGAGTACATAGGCCATCGGTCCTTTCCATGGGCTGATTGGTATAAAGCTCCTAGAGTAATGTTCTATGCCGTCACTTCCTTTATTCCACCGATTGGTGTGGAGACTTTCCTTATGGAATGGAGGACTGGATGCACATGGCCTTTTGGCTCAGCAATTGGCAGGAGATACACTATTATTATTATTATTATTATTATTATTATTATTATTATTATTATTAGGGAGTACATAGGCCATCGGTCCTTTCCATGGGCTGATTGGTATAAAGCTCCTAGAGTAATGTTCTATGCCGTCACTTCCTTTATTCCACCGATTGGTGTGGAGACTTTCCTTATGGAATGGAGGACTGGATGCACATGGCCTTTTGGCTCAGCAATTGGCAGGAGATACACTATACACTATTATTATTATTATTATTATTATTATTATTATTATTATTATTATTTAGGGAGTACATAGGCCATCGGTCCTTTCCATGGGCTGATTGGTATAAAGCTCCTAGAGTAATGTTCTATGCCGTCACTTCCTTTATTCCACCGATTGGTGTGGAGACTTTCCTTATGGAATGGAGGACTGGATGCACATGGCCTTTTGGCTCAGCAATTGGCAGGAGATACACTATTATTATCATTATTATTATTATTATTATGGACACCGTGATAGCCCAGTGGTCAAGTTCTACCATCTGGGCCCTGTCGCCAGTTCGATTCCTGTCGGTGCCACCAGTATTTTCATTGAACATACCGGTCCGTCTGGAAGTGTTGGAACTGCCCGTGTGGGGGTGTCATTAGAGCCTATCGTCAATTCTTCGTACTCCCCTCACGGGTGAGACGATGGAGGCGCATGTGCAGATTAGCATCAGCCATTGACAGAGAAGCACTATTATTATTATTATTATTATTATTATTTTGGACACCGTGATAGCCCAGTGGTCAAGTTCTACCATCTGGGCCCTGTCGCCAGTTCGATTCCCGTCGGTGCCACCGGTATTTTCATTGAACATACCGGTCTATTTCTGGACCAGTATTTTCATTGAACATACCGGCCCGTCTGGAAGTGTTGGAACTGCCCTTGCGGGGGTGTCATTAGAGCTTATCGTCAATTCTTCGTACTCCCCTCACGGGTGAGACGATGGAGGCGCATGTGCAGAAATGCATCAGCCATTGACAGAGAAGCACTATTATTATTATTATTATTATTATTATTATTATTATTATTATTATTATTGTTATTAAATCTGCCTTGGAGTGTTGACTGTGACATATTTGAGGGAAATCCCGATGAAAAAACCTAGTCACACTTGCTAAACAGAGTTCCAGCCCAATGGCCTCAAGGCGTTAAACTGTGACGCCAACGCATAACCCTTTGGTGGTAGATGCTGGGGAGGAGGGTCGTTGCGCGCGTAAAAGATCTTAAACTCCGCATATGCTGGTTGATAGCCCAGGACCCAGCAGACACCAGATTGTTACGGGTGGGGTTTCGAGGCAGCTCTAGCAACCGCGCTTGGTGTATGCACTTGCACATTCGGTGACGTCTTGCAAGAGGTTGCTGGGACTGCGGAATAACCTCGGCTTAGTGCAGTCTTGCCCTCAGGAGCTCCATCGGTGGCCCCGATCATCAGGCGAGAGACTGACACGGGGGGGTGGAGGACCTCGAACAAGGGTATTGGAGGCTTATGTCCGTTGAGGATATGCCATTAGCTGCATCAGTACGCCTCAGATATAGTAAATAAATTATATTATTATTATTATTATTATTATTATTTATTCATTTTAGGGAGTACATAGACCATCGGTCCTTTCCATGGGCTGATTGGTATAAAGCTCCTAGAGTAATGTTCTATGCCGTCACTTCCTTTATTCCACCGATTGGTGTGGAGACTTTCCTTATGGAATGGAGGACTGGATGCACATGGCCTTTTGGCTCAGCAATTGGCAGGAGATACACTATTTATTCATTTATTATTTATTTATTTTATTTTATAGAGAAGCAGCCTTCATCTTCCATGAAGCAACAGGCAGACATTCGGTAAGACCCTTCACTTGAAGAGCAAAAAGACACAAAAGCAGACCACCAACGAATATGCCTGACCTCTCACTTCATCCATGTGTGTTCCGCTTTTCAGGGAGGTCGCAGAGAAATCACCTCGCGTGACCACCTCACCCAAAAAGGTCGTGAGCTTAGCCAAACTGTGCGTGCGGGTGGGAGAGAAGAGAGAAGAGGATGGGGCTAGGGTCTGTGAAATGCACTTGGCTGGCTTGCGTACATAGGTAAGGGAAATATCTATCTTTTACTTGCTCGTGTCCTTTTACAGAAGGTTCACTTCAACGAGGAGGAGTTGTCACAGCAACAGGCTTCCAGGTTCCTCACCATTTATTCAAATTCAATATATTCCTTCATACCGAAATGTTTTTCAGGGAAAAGCAAAAGAAGCTTAACTCTCCAGAAAGTACGTACCAGCAGCTGTGGCTACGACAGGAGGAGGACCTGCCTCTCTACATGCGCGAAGCTCGTCGCATGGCCCACCACGAACTACTTGCCCTCAACCAAGAAAAGGTAGTAGTTGAGATTGGGGCGGAGGAACTTTGCCTACTTCTAAATAGAAGAAAATTATTAGGCAGGCAGGTCTTATGCAGCCGATTCTGACATTTGCATGGTTATGCTCGAGTCGAAGTAAATGATATCCACTAAGCGATGTGAATTTTTCTTTGGGCAAAGTATCCTTTTGAAGATGTTTGTGAGGACAGAACATTTCCAGGCAAAGCTTCGTGTCCTCTTTCGTCGCATGACTGGAATTCGTTTTTGTTCGCTTGCCGAGCCTGACTTTATGCGAGCCGTATGTGCTGCGCACCAAACATGTATTCATGTCCACACGTGAGCGAGCGAGCGAGCGAGAGAGAGAGAGAGACAAACAGACAGACAGACAGGCAGACAGAGCAGACAGAGAGATCATTGCCGACCTTTCTTCTAACCAGCGTGTTTTCGCTGCGTTTTGGTTGTGTGAGCAGCTCGCTTCGCTGAGTGGTGCGGCCATGTACCGCGGCGTTCCCCTGGAAGTGTTGCGCGCAGACCTGGCTGCTGAGGCAGCTGCGTCGCCGAGACAGAACGCGCCAGTGGTCGATGCTGCACACGCCACGGCCGCTCAAGTGACTCGGCCCGCAGAGCTCTGGGACAAAGATGCGCTATGCCAGATCGAACAGCAAAAGGTCAGCAGCGCTCAAGTCGTCAAACACCTACTGGCCTCCTCTTCTTTCACACGCACACACACACACACACACACTCTCTCTCTCTCTCTCTCACACACACACACTCTCTCTCTCTCTCTCTCTCTCACACACACACACACACACACACAGACACACGCACACAAACACACACTTTCTCTCATAAACACACACACACACACACACACACACTTACTCTCTCGCTGGTCTTGTGCCTCTCCTCAGGAGTCTGATTGGCTGGATGCTCGGAGGTCTGCTATACGCAGCAGCTCAACCCCTCGCACTTCGACCGGCTCAGAGTCCGACTCAAGCTTCGTTCGGTCTTCTCGCGCATCAACCCCTCGCACATACTCAGAGTCCGATGTGACCTCCAACTATGCTCGGATTCCTGGCAGCTCAACGCCATGCACATGCTCAGAATCCGATGTAACCAACCAGGCTCGGATGCTGTCTAGTCCTCGCATCTCAACCCCTCGCACTTCAACTGGTTCAGAGTCCCTCGACTCTGGCAATGTAACGTCAAACTATGCTCGGATCCATTCTTCTCAGATGCTTTCGAGTCCTCGTATCTCATTCCCTCGCACTTCAACTGGCTCAGAATCCGATGTAACTTTGATCCATGCTGGGAGGTTTGCTATTCCTCGCACTTCTACCGGCTCAGAGTCCGACTTCGGCTATGCAACGTCAAACTGTGCTCGGATGTTTTCTAGTCCTCGGATGCTGTCCAGTCCTCGAATCACAACCCCTCGCACTTCAACTGGCTCAGAATCTGACTCAGGCTATGTAGCGTCGATCTATGCCGGGAGATCTTCCATGCCTCGCAGTTCAACCCCTCGCACTTCAACTGGCTCAGAGTCCGACTTGACTTCGAGCTCTGCTCGGATGCTTTCTAGTCCTGCCACTTCAACGCCTCGCACTTTAACCCCTCGCGCTTCAACCGGCTCGGGGTCTGCTTCTCCTCGCACTCCCACAGCCCCAGAAGCCTGCTCAGGCAAGGGAAGGTCGGGCTTCTGGTCATCGTTGAAGGAGGCATCTAAGAAACACTTACAGAAGAACCCGCAGGATGTGGAAGATGTGGCAAAGCTGTGTGGCTTCTCCTTGGGCCCCTCGCGCATACCTCAACGACCCGTGGGCCTGCAGGCGCTCTACGCAACAGTCGACGTGCCCACGGCAGATTCCAAGAATGTGGCCAAGTTTATGGCCAAGGGCAAAAGCAGGACGCAGCTCGACGGGGAGCTGCAGCGCGAGCTGAACTGGACCGTGTTGGCGCACAACAAGGCACAGGGCAAGTACCGCCTGCTGCACTACCGGTCCAGCCTGAACGGGCTGTGGCATGGCTCCGTCCCCGTGGGCAGTCCGCTCGGAGCCAGCCCGGTGTCCCCTGCACCTCGCAAACCGCAGGGCTGGGCGCGATTCCGCAACAGGCGCCCTGCAAAGGTCCATCTGTCACATGTCTCCTCTCTCCTCATTCCATCTGCTGTCTGCCTCTACCACACCGTGTTGGTCATATTTGCTATGGCTTATTCCTTTTTCTGCGCACGCATCTTCACGTCTGCATGTCTTGCCAACTGTGCAACAGGAGGATTCAACACCGGAGGAAAGTGAGGAGAGCACCGTGGCTGACAGTCCGGTCGTCTGCTTGTCCAGTCCAGAGTCCGTCTCCTCCCCACCGAGCTGTAGAGAAAGTGTTTTGTTGTCTCCACCAAGCGCAGGCAGCCAATTGGATTTCGACGCAGCCTCTGCGCGTCTAGGCACGTACCGGCTGATAGAGTGCGCGGGCACGCTGGCGTTCGTGGGCATCTGTACACAGATGCAGTGGCTCGAGGTGGGGTTGGCTTTGCGATGCGTCAGGAGCGAGCCTGCCGGGCAAAAAGAGTGCTTCGAGTGCCTCGTCTTCCGCTATGTGCGGCGAGGCACCAAGCCGCGCGCCACGCAAATCTTTATGCGCACTTGGGCCCTACCCGTGGGCATCGAGAGCACCAAGGATGCTGAGGCAGCTCCACGCACGCTCAAGCTTGCTCCAGCACAGCGTGGCAGATTCTTTGAATCTGATCAGAAACCGCCCCGCGGATCGCCTTCGCACTGGCAAGAGGCGAACACAGCGACAGCGGCGCTGCCCATCCACAGCACCTTCTGCCGCATCTTCGGGCTGGACCCGGACCCGGCGCACGCGAGCCAGCTCGAGCGCAACAAGCACATCACGCCAGACGACAGCCCCTTCCAAGGCATCTGGACCGCGGGCGCATCTTGCTTGCACTACATCGCCCACGTCTGCGTGGAAAACAAGACTGACAGAAGAAAAGGTAACAATGTTCAACCAGAGCGTGTGGAGCTGATTTGGCGCCTGGCTTACAACCCGCGCACGCACTGGATGGAGCTGCAGGTGGGACAGCTCCCATCGCTGCAGGCACATGTCGCTCCCCTAGCCAGGTTCGCCCGCTACCGCGTTCACCACAAACTGCTGGAAGAGTGGAAACAGAACCCACGCCCGGCCACGCTGCTTGCTTTGTCGAGTGAGTTTTCCTCGAGGATGGGGATGTACCCGCGCCTGGAGGGTCTTCGCTCGCTGGTCTGGCACACCGCAGAGACGGCCATTTCCCCAACGCTGCTCATGCCCTGGCTGGACCTTGCACACGACACCAGTCTGGCGTGGCCCAGCCCCGCGTCGCTGCAAGCCGGCCTGGAGTACGGCGTGCTAAGGACCTGGAACACCACCATCTACCCCGGAGCGGACCAACTCGTAGCACATTTTGGAACATTCCTCAACGGTCAGAAGCTTCTTCTTCTTCTTCTTCTTCTTCTTCTTCTTCTTCTTCTTCTTCTTCTTCGTCTTCGTCTTCTTCTTCGTCTTCTTCTTCTTCGTCTTCTTCTTCTTCGTCGTCTTCGTCTTCTTCTCCTTCTTCTTCTTCTTCTTCTTCTTCTTCTTCTTTTTTCCTTCTTCATTCTTCCTTTTCTGTGCTGTATCTTACTGTCCTTTTCTTCCGCTTCTTGGTTTGTTGTGTACTTCGCTGGCTTTGAGGCTTCCGTGTGCGTTGAGTATGGATGAAGGGCTGCACTCGATTGAGTTCCTTGTCTGAAAAAAGCTCTTTTTCTGAAACCATTCCCTTTTGCGACGTGTTAGCTATCTTGTCTATGTATGTGCAGGTGTCAACCGCCTTCGCAGCAAGGGCTTCTGTGCGGTGGTTCGGATTGAGTTTTTGAGCCCCTGGTCGGCACAAGCTGCGCCACGCGTCGGCGAGAAAGACGCGCGTGGGGAGACACAGCAAGCCAAGGACGGCGCGGCCGAGGCTGAGGCAAGCTTGGAGAAGGCTGCTCCTTTCTTTGTGCGGCTGCGTGGCGAGCAAGGCCACGTGCTCTGCGTGCGGCCGGGCTCTGCAGAGCTATGCTGGCAACTGCAGCAGCTGACGCCGAGCGCTGTGCAGCAGGCTCCTTCGCGTGAAGCCAAAGCAGACGGGCCCAGCGCGCAGCAGCCCGACGTGTTTGTGCTCGAGCTGGTGCGGGTGGGGCCCGTGGTGCACTTTGCACTCCGCTCTTACGGCGGTTACGTGTGCGTCAGCGACGAGTACGGGCTGAACCTACGAGTAGACGCGAGTGGCGGGCGAGACTTGGAAGCGGACGAGGACGGCGAGCGCTCGTCTCGGCTGGTGCTGCATTGGATCCCCGTCGACGCGGAAACCGTGGCTGCTTTCTGGCGCGGCGCAAGAGCTCCATTCCCTGCAACCCCCCAGGAACCAGCCACCCAAGCAGAAGAGCAGCAGCTGGTGTCAGCAAGTACCCGCACGGGCAATGCAGCCAACAAGGCAGAGAAGACCCAACCGCAGCAAACCGGCACTGCCGAACAAAAGGTTCGCATTCGCGCGTTTGTATGTCGTGTATTCACTTTCCAAGTGAACTCGCTAAAAATCTGCCCAGTTACAAGTGGATCGATTCTCTTTCCTGCTTCATTCAATGAAGTGAATTTGAAAAAAAGCAAGAAAGAGCCAGAGCTAAGAGTTTTTTGTGTTTCTCTCTCTCTTCTTTCTCTTCTTCCTTCCTTTCTTCTTTCTTTCTTTCTTTCTTTTTGTTTGCTCTCTCTCTCTCTCTCTCTTCTTTTTTTTCTTTTCTTTTTTTTTTTTTTTTTTTTTTTTTTTTTTTTTTTTTTTTTTTTTTTTTTCCTCGCTGTTCATTCTTGGCGTTGCTGCTCCTCTTTGACTCGTAGCGAACGTTGGATGGTCCTTTCGTTCCCTCGCGGGTGGTGGTGCCGAGTGATCTGTTGCGCAAGGTTCGCGAGCTCATGGACAAACTCGCGCCCTTCAGCGAGGCGGACTTCCCCAGCGCCAATGAGTAAACGCAGCAAGCACCCCGAGAACGCACATGTCACACTCTCTATATCAATCTTTGGAGTATCCAGAATATGAGAGTGTCAAATTGTGATTTTTCACACATGAGAAATGCAAGGATGTATTTTGCAGAATAATGAGAGGGTCAAGCTGTGGAATTCACAAATGAAAAAATGAAAGGGTGTAAGTCAAGTGGAATTATTTATTTGTTCTGATTCGCCCACAATTAACCGTGTATTTTTGTTGCCGCTTGCGACCTACACTAGTGTGATAGGGTTGAGTTGTATACCCATTCGTAAAGCAGACATAACAACAACAATAACAACAATAACAACACAGACCTGCCCAGAGATGCCCATAGATGGCCACGGCAACATCATTGCCTGATCGTTATCATGGATCACATTTTCGGCCCGCAGGGCACACAGTGTTGGGCAAAGTCTGTCCGTTCCAATGTCCGTCTCCGATTAAAAAGTTTGTTGACTTTTTTGCACAATGTTAAACAAAAAGATTATTGAGGAATTTTCTGGGTAAAACGCGGAAGCCGGCCAAGACTATTGAGAGCGAGCAACTTCTGCGTAAAATGAGGAAGCCGGCCTAAGGCTGTTCAAATCTTTGCCTTGGAAAAAAAAGACGGTAGATGAGCTGTGGAAAGTAAGTTACGACACGGTTCTGGGATTAGTGGGTTGTGAATAACCATGTCTTATCTCAAGAGTGTGTGTTGTGTGTTGTGCGTGTGTTGTGCGCGTGTGATGTGTGTGTGATGTGTGTGGTGTGTGTGTGTTGTGTGTTGTGTGTGTGTGTGCGTGGCCGTGTGTGGTGTGTGTGTGTTGCCAGCCAGTAGGCGCAGATAGGTAAATATGTGCTACTTTAATATACCCCTGTGTCAGTTCAGACACAATAAGCAATAGACAAAAACCTCCGCCATTGCTACAAGTCTTAAACCGGCACTCGGGGCGTCTCCCTCCTACCGGTTTGTATCGGAATTAATACCGGACCGGACCGAAACATTAATATTGTGTTAAACTTTCTTCAAGTTTTTACTTCAAGTTTACACTGGCCTTCTATTTTTAGTTCCGTTACTTCATTTTTCCATTTATTCAACTTAAAGTATATAACTGTCATAACTTGTAGTTGTTACGTTTTCAACTGCCGTTCGTTGGGAGAAAACCCTCGCGACTTCTGCAAACGGTGACCGGAACTAGTAGCGTCCCCCTCCTACCTGCCAATTGCTTCCCACGTAA
Source organism: Paulinella micropora (assembly GCA_019918135.1). Classification (NCBI taxonomy): domain Eukaryota; phylum Cercozoa; class Imbricatea; order Euglyphida; family Paulinellidae; genus Paulinella; species Paulinella micropora. The sequence continues at coordinate 116,163 of WBZZ01001559.1, forward strand.
AAGAATTTAACAATACTGAACAATTCCCGCCAGTCCAACGAACGACGTCACACCCTTCAGAAAATGACCAACGAAACTGCCTGATATAGGCAATAATGGTAATGGTAAAAAGCTAGTGCCACTAGTACCAGAAAAGGTACTCTAAATGACTGTATTCATAACTAATAATACTACTAACCGTAACGAATAAGGCTAACGTATCAAATAGCAATATTGACGTAGTTGAGAAGGAAGTGTCTAATTAATTGTCCAATGCTCTCCCTTAATTAGACTCTCTTACTAGTCAGTGTCCACAATGTAACGCGCAACTAATAACTAGGTTACGCAAATAAGCCAAGCGCAAAGTGAACTACCCTACGTCTCCTGTGGAGTTCGGCAATATAGCTACACTGTTAACAACTAAAGCGCAATCAGCACAACCGTGCACAATATATATGACTAACAATGCAAGCAGAGGCGCTAGCCTACGTCTCCACAGCTTGTGGAGTTCGGCAATCTAGTCGCCTAATTACTAAAATCTATCCCCTTGCAATCGGGTACCAATCCAAGGTTCTACTCTATCCAGAATTCTACCCTATACAGAGTCCTATCCAGAGTCCACGGGTTGAAAGTCCCAACGTTGAAGGAAGTCCCACTGCGCGCGCGCGCGCGCCACCCCGCCGCAGACGAAGCTAGTCGCTCGCCACAGGCCGCACCAGTCGGAGGTATGGCTCCCCACGCGACGGCTTGGTGTTGACGTCAGCCACATTGTCCGCTGACGCCACCTTCTCGTTGACGACTAGACCCGCGTCCACCTTCTGGTTGACGATGGCGCAGCGCAGATCCACGTGCCCGAGCTTCCTAGAAAACACATTTGTATCTGCGAGGTCCAGGGCGCCTTGGTTGTCGCCATACAGGATGGGGGGCTGCCCCCACCCGTACGGCCCCAGCGCGTCTGCGACCCGTCCCCCAGCGATGCACTGCACAAAGTTAGATATTTTATCCTGGCCGTGGTATGCCTCCACCATCGCGTAGACTTCCGCCTCGCAGGAGGACGCCTCCGGCGCGGCCGGCACCAGACACTTGCCATCCGCCACCTTCTCCAGCTCGCCGCGCCCGGTCGCGGTCGCCACCAGCTCGTCCTGTGTCGCGCTCGCCTTTGCCTCCACTCGCGCTCTCAGGGTCGCATCACTGGGCAGGGCCACGGACACGTTCCGCTTAAGGCAGAATGGTAGCACCGAGCCACCAAGAAAGAAATGAAACCCCGCTAGGCGGGCACGGCGATCTTCGGCTGTACCCTTCCAACTTGAGTCCGCCCAGGACATCAAGCGGGTGCCGTTCGCCTTGGTGAAGCGAATGCCTTTAGGTCGGGTACCATTAAGGTACCGTACGACCTGTTCGGCTTGCTGATAATTGAACAACTCAGACTTGGAGGCATGGGTGGCCACTTCCCCTAATGGGCCCAAAACCTCGTGCCGAGTGATGCGTGTCCATAAGAGGACACCTACGATGTGCTGCGGCGAGAACTGCTCTAGCACTGATTGCTTCCCGGCTCGTACCCCCTGCATCAATCACGGCGAATCGGCTGTAGCTAAACCGGTGCACTGGAGCTTCTCAACTGCCTCTTTGATGAAATCTTCCTGGGAGATCTTGATCGTACGGCCTAGTCGACAGTCTTCCTTGTCTTCTATGTTCAGGCCTACCACCCCGGTCGGAGCCTCTTGCTTTAAGACCCTAAAGGCCTTCTTACCGGCGGCTAAGAACTCTGCTTCCACCTCCTTGCTACTGAACGCTCCCATTATGTCGTCGACGTGTACGAAAGCAAAGTCAGGCTTATCCTTACCGGGTAGCCAACGCCAAAAGAAACAAGGAAAAGCGACATGAGCCGTAAAGCCTAAATTTTCTAAAAACGGGACTAGCTTGTACCGCCACCATTTGCGGCCCGCGTCCGGTCTGCCATAGAGGGCTTTAAGCATTTCCCACACATACCCCGGCTCTTCTAAACCAAACGGTGGTACGATGTAACTGGGGCGATACCCCTGCTCAGCTGCAGACGCCTCTGTGTATGCGGTGCCAACGTCCCACTTTGACAAGACTAAGCCAAAGAACACTGTTAGGGCGAAAAGCATTAAGATAGTAAGGGCACACGGGGTTTGGAAGTCCCGTTTCCCAAAATGCCATCCCTGTATCATGGAAAACCCCTTGGCCGTCCGGCTTTTGAACTTCAGGATCTCTCCCCCTGCCTCTTTGGTGGCATCAACGAACCGGCCTTCACAAATGTCTTTCTTGTCTACTAAGTCGGCTCGGACTCTCCGGAAGCAACCTTTCTCCCAGAGCGTAGCCATCTCCTCGCGTCGTCCCAGTACCCTAGCTCATCAGCTTGCTTCTCACTCACCGGCCTAGTGAACGTGGCGGCATGTGCGGTCTCCGGACCGTCAGCAAGGTACTTGACGATCTCCAAGTCCAACATACGGTCTTGGGAGTCGTCATCCTCAAACTTTACCCAATGGACTGGTCCGTTCTTCTTCTGCTTCTTAACCCATATGGGTTCACTCACGTCTTGCACCTGACCTCGTCGAACCTTGTCCCGAAAACCCATCCCATAGGTTTTCTTGGCCCAAGCCCAGCCCCACTGAGTGGCTGGGGTCTCCACCCACAATCCCTTCAACTCCCCTATTGTTTCCGGGTCGGGGTCGGGAGCCTCTTTCTCTGCTTTCACTGCTTCCTGTTCAGAGGTCGCTTCCTCCACTTCGCCGTCGGAATCGGAGCTGTCAAGCTCTCCCTGATCCGGGGTCTTCTTGCCTCCCCCGGGGTCGGTCCCTCCCACCCTGGGCTTTGGGACAAACAGCTGCTCAAGGTCGGCGTCTTCCACTAACGGGTCTCCCTTGAACGGTTCCAAGCTCAGTCCCTTCTTCTCCCAGAGGGGTTGCAATAGGGGCCAGGCCGGCTGATTGTCGTCAAAGTTCTTGACGTTTATACATGGGAACACCCTACCTTCACACAGGATCAGGTGTGCGGAGTACTCCAAACTCAGCCCTAACCAGGCGGCCATGTGCGTCCGGCTCTCGTCGTGTCCTAACCTGCCCTCGATGACCATGTGGCATAGACACCCAAAAGGATGAAGGTAAGCTATCCAATTTACCTTCCTTTCACGGGGCATCAGCTCAAACATCCGAACCTCACCACCGGATCGTTTCGGGGAAAGGTTGTGTAAGAGAATAGCGTGTTGCCACGCGTATCCCAAGAGCTCATAGGGTAGCTGAGCCCTAACCAGGTTATGACGCGCTTTGCGCCAAAAGTCACGTTGGGACACTTCGGCATAGGCGTTCTTGTTGTGTTCATTGAGGGTGTTGATCCTCTTCCTCACTCCCTTGTCCCGGACTAGCTCCTTGAAGTCAGCTGAGATATGCTCACCGTCTACCCGGACTTCCTTCACCTTCTTGCCGCTTTGCGTCTCAATGAAGTTTATGCATTCCTGCATGAAGCGCACTTGTGGTGCCGCGGTGCCATCCTTTAGAAGGAGGCCATACGCATACCCGGTGTTAGCCTCAATTCCCACCATGCCGTACCAAAACCCACCATAGAGGGGTTTGCGTAGGCACCCGGACTTGTCGAACGCCACAGCTTCGAACTTCCCTACCTGTGTCAACTGGTTGCTTGCCGGGTGCTTCACTTTCCCCCTTTGGCGGCCGGGCACTCCTTACACTCTTTTACCGCTTGCTCGTGGGTTTTGTCACCCACTATCTTGATTCCGTACGCTTCACTGATGAGGCGCTGCATGCTGCTTCCGGGCCCTCCGAACCTCCGTTGAAGTTGTTCACTAGTCAACTCGTTACCTTAGTCATCTCCTTTCAAAGAAAGCTCTAGCCTCAATCTTATCTGCCGCCAGCTCTTGGTTCGTGGACGTCACAAAACGCCACACCTTGTCCTTGTCGTCTAGGTAAAGGACCCCGGCCTTAAGTTCTGGGGAAATGTCCGGTATCAGGGCCTTAGTGATGTATCCCTCTCCCTTCTTGTTGAGGACTACACTGTAACCATAATTGGCTAACTGAGGACCGGAGACTAAGGTTTCATCTATGTTGGGGCTAACCCACACACTACCTAGATGTAACCTGTTCTTTTCCCCCTTTCCGTTCACGGTCGTCATGTCTAGTGAGCCCTTCTTAGTCACAGTGGTCTCCCCGTTGACCGTATCTACCCGTTTCATCCCTCGCTGAATGTTGAACAGGCGTTGTTCAGCTCCGGCCGGCACAAAGTGCAACGTAGCTCCCGAATCGAACATGGGGTCTTTGTCCGCACTCCGTCCTAGGAGGGCTTGTTCTGCTAGCCGGATTCCCTTAGCCATCCATCCGCGTTCGGTCATGAAACGAACTAGGTCGTCCACCGGGTCAGCTTCTCCCTCGGCTTCCGGCAAACTTGCGTATTCCTTCTCTAGTACGCTCTCACCATCTACCACCCTTTCTCGGACTCTGAACGGCCTAGTACGAGGTTGAAACCCTGCGGCACTATTTGCTGTTGCTCCTGCTACGGCCCAATGTCTCTGCCACCTAGGCTTGTTCATTTGATACTCACTCCCCTGCGCCAGTCGTACAACAGCCTAGTCCACTCTCCCCACCGGTTCCGGAAGTCAGCTTCATCTTTCTCTTCCTCACCGCTCAACGCCGGACGATGCAACCGGCGCATCTCCTCTTGCTGCTCTGCCACGGCTCGGAGTCGACTCTCTCGCTCTCCGGTACCTAGTCGGGTAGGGCTATCAGGCTCAGCTAAGGTTGAGGAGGCCGTAGACGGACCGGTACTAGTAGTAGGGGGTAACAGGGAAATCACCTTTCGGTCTGCAGGGGGTACCGTCTTAGCATGGGACGCAAACCAGGGCATCCCACTCACGGACGCTCGGACCGTCTCAAGGAAGCCAAACGCATGAGCGCCCACTGACCTACGCCTATTGCTTGGGCTGGTGGAGGGCGTAGTCACCGGATTGCTATCGGTCCCGGCGGTAGCATCCACACTACCTGGGTCTGCATCAGCACTAGGGTCGGGGTCTATGGGGGACGGCTCCCTTATCGGAGCTCTACCCACGTCCCCATCTCTAGCCGGGGACTCTTCACCTTCACGCTCCCCCTCCCCGTCGGATTCCGAGGAAGGATCGGCATCGGGCTGCATCTCCGGGGGCTCATCTTCCACGTCCGCCAGACCATCGGGTTGGTAGTCCTCCGGGCCGGGCCTCACCTTCACCCCATGTACCTTTTCCCTTTTTGCTTTGAGTAAAGATTTCAGGTTTTGGCTCATGATACCACTACCAGCCTCAGCCGTCTCGGCCTTTGAACCAATCTCAACCTTCGGGGCAGGGACCGCGGACGGCCCGCTCGCCCCGCTAGGTCTACCCTTACTCTCTCCACGGGGGGTTGGGTGCTACCGGACGGAGGGGAGTACCCTTCACCTCTTGGGCGCGTACCGGCACCGCTGCTACGGGCGGAGGCACAACTCCCCACGAGACTCAGTGAGGGGATACCCCACCTCTGAAGTACATATGCTTCGCTTGGGCACCGGCCTGAGGTTCATGTTGGCGGTACACCTTCCGCCATGAGGGTACACCCGACGCCTCCCATGTTACCGGTTGACGGCTAATGACCCATTCGGTGAACTGTCCGGGTTCACGGGGCTTCGCATAGTGGATGATGGGCAAGAGGGACCGGTTCCACGGGATACCCCGCTTCGCGGCTTCGTGTCTCACTATGGCCTCGACCATTAGGGGATGACTCCCACTTTTGATTTGGGCTTCCAACCCCCGTTCTCCCATCTCGCATTAGAGCCAGATGATCGCTTTGTGCTATGTCGGCTGCCCACCGGCGCAAGGCATTTTCTCTCTCTTGCTTGGCTCGCTGGTACTGATGCTCAACGCAATAGTCGCTGTCGATGAGGGTGGCTGCCTTAATCATAAGGCTGTTGAAGGGAGACTCAAGGTCCTTCAACCGGGCTACGCACCGGCGCTTTCCTTCCGCTACATGGCATCGCCCCTCGTTCATCTTATCTATGTCGGCGTCGTCCTCAAGCAAGATCTCAAGACTGTTCTCGTCATCCGGTGGCATGATCGGCTCGGGAAGGTTGGCACCCCCGGGTTTAGCCATGAGGGCTTTGTCTTTCGACGTGCCGGTTAGGAACTTTACCATCTGAGCTAAGGCCACGCCCAGCTCCTCATCCTCGGAGTCATCACTATCACTCCCCCCTTTTGAGCCTTTTGCTGCCTCGCCCTTCTCCTTTCGGCTTTTGTCCGGGCACTTGCTCAACCTGTGCTTGCTCCCGCACAACCGGCACTTCTTGCTGCACTTACCGGTGATGTGTCCTTTTTCAAAGCAGTTAAAACACTTTGGCCCCTTGCTCTTCTCGCTCTTCTTGCTTTTCTCCCCCTTGGGGGTGTCTGCCGGTTTGGGAGGGGTCTTCTTGGCTTTAGCGGGATCATGCTCAAACCTACATTTGTCGGCTCATCTACACTCCCCCTGTTTGTCCCACAAGAACACCCCTCTCACCTTCCCTCTAACATGGAGGTAGCGGCAGGAGGCCCCACGAGTGCATTTGCCTTCCTTGCTGAAGAGCCAGCACTCGTCCTTGGGTTTCCCTTTCCCTGCCTTGCGAGCTGCCAAACCTTTCTCAGTGGAGCTAGTCACTTTGGCTCGGTCAAACTTCTTGTCTAGCTCAAGGGCACGATCTTGCACGAACTTCCACCAGGAGGCAAAGTCCCACTTGAACTGCTTACGATTCAGTTCAGCCATTTCAACCCAGACTTGCCAAGCTTTCTTTACCCTAGAGTCAGATTGCTTTGGGCCCACTAACGCGTCCTTCACTATTTGTTGCATCCGGTCATCGTGTTACATTCCCCGAAAATAGCTCAATAAAAAGTCGGTAATACAACCAGACACAAATCCCCAAAAGAGAATGATGTCTCGTTATATTAGCTCAGTGAAGCCGAAAAGAAAACGGCAACAGACCAAGGTTAAAATGGCATTAGGTCAAATCCGGCCAAACGATATTGAAAATAATGGGAAAAAACTAGGTCACCTGACACCAGAAAAAGGGTACCTTTTACCGGCTATCCGGGGGGTGATGCCTACAGTACCCCTTCCCGTTTTTATGACGGAAATATGCAATATTTTCGTCATATAATTGCTGATTTCTTTTCTGCGCAAACGCTACGGGGTGTCGCAACTAAGTGCATTAACCCACGGATAGACGGTGCAGTGGATATATAAAACGCATACGCCAGACACGAGTCAACTATAAATCTCCAGCCTCGTTTTTGTAAATAAAAACTCTCCTTCCACGCTTGTTGTCCCCCCTGTAACTTAATTCTGAGGCAGTATGTCAAGAACAAATAATATTACTATTGCAATAAAAGCAGCGTTATAATTTTTCTCCTTCTCCAAAAACACTTCCGATCAGTAAATACATTGTCTTTTAATAACATACCCTTGTATTCAATCGGTTACCTTAATATAGTACTAGGGGGCCAGATCTAATAACTATATCCAAAGCCGGGGTGAGTGAGCCCGACCATGCGATATGCCGACACAAGTAGAGACGGACCGTGCTGGTATGACGATATTAAGTATATCCAAAGAAAAAAATTTAATATGTCTACTATGAGAACATTTTTTGAGAACATCACCCTGGATACTTGAAGCAGGGTCGTACCAGGAACACCATCGCTAAACTCACAAGCGATCCCCTTATACGGTGTCGTATCCATTTGCCGATTGACCCTCGCACTCATATGTTGCGATAAAAATGCCAAGTAACAACAATGGTATAAAAACATTTTAATAAGACATGATCTGACATGGGCACTATGAGATTAATCCACATGCAGCTTTCAATGTCCGACGCGTGATAAAAGAAAAAAATGTCACTTACTGCCTTCGTCGCCTTGCGCGAACCCCTTTGCCAGGTGGCGGGCCGCCAACAAAAGTCAAGTCAAACTTCGACTCCTCCAGAATGTCCCATATTTTGTTAGGGATGGCGCCCAAAGATAAGTCAAAAGGAATGTCAAGCACTCCTCTAGGCAGTGACTGAATAGTCCACGCAGTGTGGTCTTTGTCTCGAAGGGTAATAGTATCATCCCATGTCTCGAGATTTTTCGCGTCTTTGTACACCGGTAAATATTGTCTAGCTTTTGGATCCTCAACAGGGTCCATGCTTCTCCAAAAATGGAGTACCGGTTGTATCGTTTTTGCTGCTAAGGATCTCTTCGATGTCCGTGCTGCCCGTGTAGTCTGCGGGACCGCCACAGCTCGCATGAGATAAAGATCTGAGAGAGTGTCATCGGCAACATGAGATTCTGCCGGTCTCAACAGATAAAAAGCGTCTCGGACCCACTTGATAGCCGCAATCGCCTCTCCTTCCTTCCATCGCACATGTCGAATGTCCACATTACCCGCGTTCGGGTTAGTGTCCTTCTCCCCTCCTCCTCCATGGACATCCGTCGCTCGCGTCGACCTTGCCACCTTCCTCGGTTGGTCGAAGATGATATCGTTTTGCGCTCTCCTCCTCTGCGCCTCCGTGAACTTCTCCTTCGTACCGCCGCGGACTATGGGGGCTTTAGACTGAGTCCCCGCCGCGCTTTTGCGGTTTGAGTCTTCCTTACTCTCCTTCTCGGTCTCCTCCTTCTCCGTGACAGGTGCCCGATAGGCATTCTCCTCCTCTAAGGTATCCTCCTTCTGTATAGGCGGTACCTCTTTGAGTCCTCCTTCATCCGTTTCAACGCCTCCTCAACGGATTCATCCTCAAGTAAGAAGGGGTCATATTTGATCAGCCTTCGAACATTCACAATCTGCACCTTCCCTCTACCCCTGATCTTATAATTCAGAGGTCCCATCTGTTCCATGATCTGGTATGGTCCTTTCTAGTGGGTAAACAGCTTAGAGCTAACCCCCTTAGGGACTTGAGGATGGTACAAGAGTACAATATCCCCAACCTGGAAACGGACTTGATCTAAGTGCGCTTGTCGCACTCCTTGTGCGTCAGTCTTTCTGCGCTCCGCCTCCCTGTGCGCCCTGACTATTTGTTCCGCCTCCATCTTCGCTCTTAGTCTCATCCCGAACAACTCATCCTCATATCCCGGCGTGTAACGGGAATGTACCGATCAGGCCAAAGTTCGCCTTCAGCGGTGTCTTTGTGGTTTTGCATGGGATGCATGCGTCCACTTCCCTGTCTATCTCCTCCTTCATCCCTTTCCACCAAAATCGCCTCGCTATGAACCAATGAGTTCTTTGTCGACCCGGATGTGCCAGTAAGGGGCAGTTATGGGCTGCGACATATATAAAGCGCCTCAACTTCTCTGGTACCCAGAGAGTCCATTTGTCAGGCTGTGATGCAAATTTGCCATGCTGGCCCTTGTACCACAATAGCCCATCTCTCCACGCCATCTCCTTCATCTGATCTTTGATCTGTGGAGTCTTTTTAAGCTCATTAGGGTTCTTGTATAACGTTATGAGCTCCTTGAACTCCGGATTCGTCGCCTGTTGCTGCCTCCACGCGGTAGGCGAGGCGATATGAATAGTACCGTCCTCCAACCTTACTCCTACCCTTTCCGGGTCTTCATCAAGCTCGCTTCGATTTTCCTGTGGAGGTTCAGTACAGACCTCAGTCGTCTCCTCCTCTTCTTTTATATTCGCCTTCGCGTTCTTGTATGCCTCATAAGACCACTCAGCGTCTTCGAGAACATGCGCCTCACAGCATATGCCATGCTCCATGCCTTGAGGACTATATCGTAGACCCGTGCGGTCATAACGAACGCCTCTTGCCATCTGCATCGCCTCTATGTGGCTCACCTCGTATACCTTGTCCGTGGACAGGTCCATCATCTCCACTGATGATACGAGAGCCGACACCTCCGACTGAAACTCTAGCCTGGAAAGGCTATCAGCGACTACGTTTCGCTTTCCCGGTAAGTAGACCATCGTGAAATTGAAACATGACAAGAAAGCTTGCCACCGCGCCAAACGGCCGGTTTGTTCATGATTCATCAACCAAAGAAGGTTGTGATGATCGGTCCTAACCGTGAATAGAGGTCCTCCCCACAAATATTCTCTGAGCCTCTTGAGAGCCCATACTACTGCCAACGCCTCCCTCTGTCGCGTGCAGTAATTTCGCTCCGCCGCACACAGCTTTCTACTAATAAACATGATCGGGCGCAACTTTTTCTCCTCACCTTCCTGTTGCAGCACCGCGCCAATCGCAAACCTAAATGCATCCGTGTCGACTACGAACGGTTTCGTAAAGTCGGGCATCATAAGTACTAATCCGCCGTCCTTGGGATCTTTATAAATGATATCTTTGAGCGTATTAAACGCCTGCAAAGCCTCCTCATCCCACTTCTCAAAGTCTCCAAAATCAATCATCTTCTCCAGCTTAGCCCGAGTTGCACCCCAATCGGGTATGAACTGGCTGTAGTACTGTGCCATCGCAAGAAAAGAGTGTAACTCCGTGCGATTCTTTGGCAACTGTCGACTCATGCTCTCCTCCCTCTTTTCGCGCGATATCGAGACCCTATTATGAGAAATCTCGTAACCCAAATACGTCACACTTGTCCTGGCAAGCTGACATTTCTTTTGGTTGCATTTCAGGCCAAAAGCTCCGATGCGCCTGAAGACATCTGACAAGTGATCGATATGCTCTTCCATTGTGTTAGAGTATACGATGATGTCATCGATGTAACAAAATGCATATTCTCCCGCCTTCTGTCCTCTCCTTCTCATAAAACCATCCTCCGACTGGTCGTCATATTGACCGCTCAACATCTTCTGCATCGCCTTCTGAAAGAGCCCCGGGGCCTGTTTGAGTCCCATTGGAAGCACCTTCCACTGGTATATTTCCATACCCACAACGAATGCAGTCAGCCATCTGGATTTCTCGTCCAGTGGTATCTGCCAGAAGCCGTTCTTAAGGTCAATGACCGAATAGAATTTAGGATTCCGCAGCACCCTTCTGCCTTCTTCTAAGGTCGGCAGAGGATTTCTCTCTTCCTCTAGCACCTTATTCACACGGGCATAATTGATCGTCAAGCGCCATTCTCCTCCTGGCTTAGGGACGATTTTCGGTTGAGAGACAATTGGAGATGTAGATCTCTCAATAAAGTCATCATCGAGCAACTGTCTCACATTCTCCTCCGCTATTTTTGCCTCATGTATGCTCAAATTTGCCCTCCGTGGTGCCGGAGATGGCTCCGCACCCGGTATCTTGTAAATGACAGCAGTGAAGTCATCCGACTTTACACCACCTGCCCGAGGAGGGTCGAAAATTTCTCTGTACGCCTCCATCTTAGCTTTGAGAAACGCCTTCTCTCTCTCCGAACCCACTCCTTCTTCTAAAATTTTCCGCGCCGCCGCTTGGAAATCTTCCTCCGACATCTTCTTATGCTCCTTGAGGGGCGCTAAGTCCTCCTCCAAACTCAAATCATCCTCGGACAAATCGTCTAGTCCCGTTCTTTCATACGTGACTGTGTCCGGCTCATCATCATGACCCAGCCCGACAAGCATATCAATAAGGTTCGCGTATTGTATCGGAGCCTTACGGGTGTAGAAACCATCAAAGCATAAAGCATGTGAAAGCTTGAGGTATCAATTTCAACTTGTCCTGGGCTCTGAGCTTTTGCTTGTATGCACTGCTCTGCTCCCGAGACCCGAGTCGACAAGCCACCACTAACTGTTGCTTGCGAGAAGGAACAGGTATAGGATGATCAATAAGCCGGTCCCTTATCTCCTGTGCCCAGATCGCCTTCCTATTGTATGGCAGAATGACAGTATACGGCTTGTTACTCTCAAATAGAGTCCGTAGACACTTTTTCACTTCAGTTAATGAGCGCGGCCAGGTAGGCACATCGCCCCAAAAGTTCGTGATAAAAGTTTTAATGTCATCCGCTGGAGTATCGGGGATACGCCCCTTCCTCCTTGGCACAAACGCCTCTCTCTTCTCATCTGACACCTTCGCATGGTAACAGTAGCCATTAGTAATATGGACATCTGCCCCGCCACCTTCTGCGAATCTGGCAAACGACGGGCACTGTTTCGCAACACATATTATCTCCTCATTACGCGCTACGACTAAGTCATCAATAGACTTTCTGTCCCATGCGGGAATCGTAACCGTATACGCCTGCATCTCCGTCTCCCAATTGTCGGTCCAGGTCAGTTCCTCCGGCACTGTGACATAGGGGTGTACATAGGCTTCAGTTGCCTCATGTACGAAGGCCAACTTTTTGCTCTCCGTTGCTAGACTCAGCTCAAAAGCCTCGTATGAGTCAGTAGCAGTCATCGGATTAATATCCTCCTCCTCTCCATTCTTCACTCCATAAATCACCCGCCGTGCGGCGCAATCGATCACAGCCCCCATCGTAGCCAATTGGTCATACGACAGCAGGATTGAACCGTGGTAATCGGGGACAACATAGAGGTCCGCACGATATACTCGACCGGATTTCAATTTGAAAATTAATGTGACGATGCCCGTAATTTCCGTACGGCTGCCTACCCCTTTTAGGGTCCAATTTGTTTTTCTAATGTTTTTGTCCACCCATGTCCGGTGACTATTCAAAAACTTCTGGCCGACAATATTAATATTCGCCATCGTATCATTACCAACTTTTAATGTGGGTTGTAAAGTTTCACAAAAGAGGTCAGTGTAGCATAGCGCGTCTGGTCTATGTGAACTAGCCGCTAGCACATGAATTTTTCGTTCTAGGGTTTTGAGTCTAAGCTCAAGTTCCTTGTCCTCTTCTCGTTCTCCCCCCCTTTTCCGCCAACTTAACTTCTTGAGTCTCCGGGGCTTCCGGTATCTCGAGTGTCTTTTGGACAGAGTCTGGTACACCGAGTGTACTCGTGTCTATAGCAGAGACTATTGAGTCCTTTGGCGGGGGTACGGTCCGCTGCTTCTTCGTAGGAGGAGACCTAGCCTTTGGTTTCGGCTTCCTCTCCTCCATCGCCTTCTTCGCCTTCCTATTCGCATCATTTATCATATTAGCTCTCGAAGGATGAACTAGCAAGTGCTTACCTTGAGGCTTGTGAGGCTGTGTGCCTTCACCTTCACGTCTGGGAGGAACGGAACCGTTCGTATCCTGTCAGTAGGCATAACTGTGACTGTCGGATTAAAAAGAACAGTTTTTATCTCCTTCTCTCTCTTTTTTTCCTCTCTTCTCCTCCCGTCAGTCTACGACGACAACGCGCTCACCTGAGCCGGTGTCTTCGTCTTGACGTCCCCCCTCCGTAGCGGTATAAGCTTGCTGGGGGTAGTTGGAGCTGGAACTGGTGCTATAATTCCAGTATCCGTGTCCTCTGGGAGGGCGCGCTGGGGTCCGTCCTCCCCTTCCACGAAAGCCTCGTCCTCGTAGTGCCGCCCCTCTTGGTGTCCCTCGGGACCCTCGTGACGATCCTCTCGTCTCTCCTCCTCCTCTAGTCGGCGCCTTTGATCGGCCCGATGTCTCTCTCTTCTCCCTTCTCTTCATTCTGTCAAGGAAGTAAATGATGGCCTCCCGGAACTCCGCATCCGAGACCATATTCGCATTCCACCTCCCCTCCTCCAACTCCTTCTTGTACATGGCGTACATGGTCTTTTTCATGCCTTCGAGCTCTCTAAGGAAAAGATTTCGCTGCCTATCATCAAGAGAGTCGTGGCTGAAGAGGCAATTGCCTACTCCTTTCTGTGCCTCATGCTTACACGCCATGTATGAAAAATAGCGGTAGCACGGCGTCGGCTCATCTCTCCCCCTCTTGAGACATGCCGTTCGAGTTGCATGTGCTGCTTGAGCACCTCCAACCCCCTGTGTCGCGGCACTGGAGAATGACTCGGTGGCCGTGTCCAATTCGGAACACGCGTCGAGCACCTCCTTGAACAGGTCGCCCGGCGGAGTAGCCGCTACAGTCCTCTCGTATATATTCGTTTCTAAAAAATCCGCCGTCTTCACCGCCGTGAAGGTCGGACAGGACTGTATGATCCTTGCGAGCTTGCTCGAGTGTCGTGTACACAAAGCACTCAGGAAGTACAAAACGATAGACTTCCGGCTATAAAAGAGCCCGTACTTGGCGCTGACCTCAGTGAGGATCGCTGCCAACCTCGTGCCAATGCCCAGCCCTTCGTTCACCTCTTGAAAAATCTCAAACCCAATCAAAGTATCAGTGCACAGGTGCTGATACCCATGAGTTTTAAAGTATTGCAAGAGGACGGCAACTGGCACCGTGCATTGCAGGTCTGAGGCTGCTCTCCTAGCCGCCACCTCTACCGCTCTCATCGCCTTGTACTCCCCAACATCAAACCCTTGTGTGATGATTGATGGGTCCAACAAGGTGTACAACGCCTCATACTCCTGTGTTTCGTCCGTTGGATGCTGCTTCATACAAGCATCAATTCTTCTGAGCTTGTCTCGAAGGTTCGCATCCGTGTCCTTCTGACTCGCTGTCTCTGCATACAGCGTCAGAGCAGTGGCATCGGACTTTATATATTTTTGGAAGGCCTGTGTGATAGCCTGTCTGTCCTTTTTGTCATTACTGTTGACAATGACAGTGGTAGGCGCTGAGCTAGTCGCAGGGGCCGAAGGGGCTGTGTGGGCTGACGGGGCGGAGCGGCCCGAGGGAGCCATATAAGATCCAGAGGAATATCTCGGTCCCTTTGTTCCCGCCGCCTTGGCTAATGCAATCTTTGCCTCCATCTCCTTCTTTTCTTTCTCAGCCGCTAGCTCTTTGATATACAGCTCTTGGGCATGATGAAAAAAAGACAGGATCTCAGCTGCCTTCCGAAGGAACAAGGCCTTCTCCGCCAACTCCTTCTCTCCCGCTTTATTGGTGGGGGGTGGTGCGGCCGCCCCCTCCAAGATCGTATGATCCTTCGTGAAGACCCACCTCTTCCATGCGTCATCCTTCACCAAGGCCGCATGCAGCTTCTTCATCCTCGTCACCCCTCCAGCTTCGCCTTCTATTTCCCTCAGGGCCGGGTGAAGGTCCCTGCCAAACTGGGTGTGTTGGAGTTTACCCAGGTCCACTAACTTGGCCTCCATAAGTTTCAGAGACACATCCATGACATTGATCTGTCCTTTTGGATTCCTGAACTTAAACTCCTTTTCCACTCTCTTTATTGAATCAATGTCCTGACCAGGATCGAGCAACCTAGCCAGTGCTCTTGTGTTCCATGGCAGCACAGTCTTTCCAGTCTGGTGCTCAAAGAGTATAGCACACTCAAACACTGTCCATGAGAGGTCGAGTAGCTCCAGTAAAGACATATTGTCCCCAAATGAGACATGTTGCACCTGTAACTGTGCACCGTCGTCTCTGAGGAATTCTGCCAGAGGCAGAGCTTGCCTTGGGAGAGGGTAACAGATGTCCTCCTTCTTCAAGGGTTGTCCCCATCGCATTTCTTGGGGAATGTATAGCCATTTATAGGCCTCATCCTTCCCTTTCTTCTCCTCAAACTCCTTCTTACTTAGTTTGCCATATTCGGCCACAAACCTCGCTTCCTCTCCTCCCTTCTCCTCCTCCTCGACTTCCTCTGCTCCTCCTGTGTCAAAGGAAGGCGCAGTAAAAAATTGATTCTCTGCTCCTCCTGTGTCAAAGGAAGGTGCCAGATCTCCTCCTTCTGCATGAGAGTCAACGAACTCCTCTTCGTTTCCTGGGGTTCGCTCACTCTCCCCCCCTCCTTCCTGCCAGTCTTCAGACCTAGTAGACATGGACGCTGAAGGAATACGGACGAGACAGAGTTGTTTCTACCCCGTAATTGCTCTGTTCGTCTATGAGGAACGAATAGAGAGAAAAAATGAAAAGACAGTATAGAGAGAGAGCGTCTCACCGCTATGTCTTATGTGTTTTTTTTTTTTGTGAGAAAGAAGTAATCTGTACGACTTTCTCTGAAAATTTGATCTCCTTCTCCACTCCTCTTTTCTTTTTCTCTTTTTGTTGTTGTATCTGTTATGATGTACGAGGACCTATGTACAGATAATGTCAAAGAGGCTAGAGAAGCACTCCTTGAGAAGTCGACTTGTCGTCTGACACTTGTTCAGACCTATTGTCGAAAGACAGTCAGAGATTTGCAAAAATACTCTGATGTGTGTGGTTTGAGAGGCAACAAAGTGCACAGACTTGAAAGGTAGAGTACTGAGCTCGTGTCCTTCAAGTTTGTTTGTATCTGTGAGTGTTTGTTTGTACGTCTGTTGACCTACTGTGTCTCTGTCTCAAGAGAGAACAAAAGAACAGCTACGAGGTCTGGTGTCTGGCCTCCTTGTGAGGACACAGATACAGGCTGTGGAGAGGGTACTGAGACACCTACTCACAAACGCCTAGACGTCTAGTTTTGCAAAAAGAGCTGTGTGGGGATGTGCTGCAGTATTTGTTTTTTGGAACACCTACTCAGAAGAGATAGGTCTGTCCAATTTTTCTTTCTGCTGTTCCAAAAACAAGCCAGAAAAGAAATCAGCCTTGTGCTGGTGACTCCAATGTTACAATCCCCGAAGATAGCTCAATAAAAAGTCTGTAATACAACCAGACACAAATCCCCAAAAGAGAATGATGTCTCGTTATATTAGCTCAGTGAAGCCGAAAAGAAAACGGCAACAGACCAAGGTTAAAATGGCATTAGGTCAAATCCGGCCAAACGATATTGAAAATACTGGGAAAAAACTAGGTGCACCTGAGACCAGAAAAAGGGTACTTTTTACCGGCTATCCGGGGGGTGATGCCTACAATCGGTTGGGGCTTGGCCATAGTCGGCCAACCAGTCTCTCCTAGCGCTCTCTGAGTCTCTCTCTCTCTCTCTCTGAGTCTCTCTCTCTCTCTCTCTCTCTCTCGCTCTCTCACTCACTCATTCTCTCTCTCTCTCTCTCTCTTAGAATCGGTTATAGAAAGGCTGCAAAAAATTAATAAAATATAGATATATGCTATGTTTCCGCTTATTCACACTAGTAACAGTTATTTGATTTTATTTACTGTAGTGTTTGTGTAAAATGAGGTGTAATAAACTGCAAAGTGGCACCCTACGCCAACCCCGCGCTGCCGACCCCGCCTCGCAGCGCGACAGCGCTGCAAGGCGGGGTCGGCAGCGTGGTGGTTGGCGTAGGTGCCGCCCCCTACTGCTTCAGGTACACATGCCCTGCGGGCCAAAACAACTCTCTACAATATCTAAATCTATCACACGTCGGCTCTGCCGGACCCGAAATCTTTTTCATACTTAAAACTTTTTTCATATATATATATATATAATATATTATATATAGGAGAAAGAAGAAGGAGAAAGGGGAAAGAAAGAAAGAGAAAGAGGAGAAAGCGAAGGAGAAAGTTTCAATTTTTTAATTGATAAAACTTTATGTAAACTTGAATTCTGAAGTATACGAGACTCTCAGAAGTTATTAATATGTAAATTGCAAGTCAAATCAGACCAAAATATATATTAATATATACGCTATATTTCTATACAAACAAAACTTTCTGACTCAGGTATTATTAAAATAGCAAATTTAATTACGTTAGAAAAAAAATGGGAAAGGCCCCATCCTCGCCCTCAGAGTCTCTGTGGCACACATCCACGTATGTACGTGCCTCCGAGATTAAAAATTCATTCCGTGAAAAAATGGTGTCACAGCTTGCTAATGGCATATACCAAACACACTCTCTTGCTCTATCTCCCTTTCTCTCTTCATCCCTCCCTGTCTCACTTCTCTCCCTCACTTTCCCCACTACCTATCCCCTTTCCACAGCTTACCAAACACACACGCTCTCCACCCCCCCACCCTCCCCTCTCTCTCTCCGAGTCTCTCTCTCATACACACACACTCAAGCAAGTTTGACTTGCTGCATGACGGGAATTTCAAATTCTTCAAAAACTTTTGCGATTTCTGCCTGAGCAGACCTGGGAATTTTGCCAGTAGATGTGAGTTTGAAGTCAAACGTTTTGCATTCACTCCACATATATGTGTTATCCGCTGCCTGTGACTCATACTGCTCCCCCCTATCAAACTTCCACTTCTCGCCGCGGGCCTTCCCTACCTAAACGCCTAGCTGGTCCATAATGCCGTCAGTGTATTTGCATCTGCGGTTCCATACAAAATCAACTTCACCATGGGATATTATTAGCCGTCCTCAGCCCAAAAACTCTTTACCCTACCTAAACTCCACGCCCTTGGGGTTTTCTTCAACCATTTATCTACATTTATCTTTCCTTCCGCATCTACACAAGCTACCCAAGTGCCTACTACCGGCGGCCAACTCTCAAAATCGGAAGGGGAGGGCTTTTCCGGAGAATCCGCCTCGATTGAAGTACTAGACCTCGTTGCGATCGGTTCCTATATACATACACACAAGTACAAGTATGAGACGGAGGGAAGGGGATAGTGTACTAGTACTGTTGCCGACGCGGAGAGCGACGCCTGGTCAACCACCGCCGGCACGGGGGGGGGGGGGGGGGAGGGGATCAAGCTGTGGCACAAATATATATATATATATATATATATATATATATATATATATAAGAAAGCAAGAGGAAAGAGGATAGTGTACTGTTGCCGACGCGGGGAGCGACACCTGGCCAGCCACCACCGACACGGGGGGGATATCAAGCTGTGGCAAAAAATAAATAAATAAATAAAAGAAATAAAAGAAAGAGCAAGAGGAAAGGGGGGAGTGTACTGTTGCCGACGCGGGGAGCGACACCTGGCCAGCCACCACCGGGGGATATCAAGCTGTGGCAAAAAATAAATAAATAAATAAATAAATAAATAAATAAATAAATAAATAAATAAATAAATAAATAAATAAAAGAAAAAAGAGAAAGAGCAAGAGGAAAGGGGGGAGTGTACTGTTGCCGACGCGGGGAGCGACACCTGGCCAGCCACCGGTAGCTCGGGGGGGGGGGGGGGTGGGTAAGCTGTGCAAAAAAAAAACAAAAAAAAAGAAAGAAAGAAAGAAAGAAAGAGAAATAGAGAAAGAGAAGGAACGAAAAGAACAAGAAGAAGACCTTTTCTTCCTTGAAACGCTTGAGTCGCCTACCGAACTCGTCCGCCTTGAGCCCCAACGCGTCGGTGCGCTTGATGACGTTTCGGGAGCGGTTCATCACCCGCTCAAACGCTTCCGCAAATTTTGCGGCTTTGGCCGCGCGGGTTTCCTGTGGGGTTTCCTCCTTTTTTCGACTACTTTTTGTCTTAGCCTCTTGCAAAGACGGTGCAACTGCCCACACCACCTGCTGATCCTCCTCTGTCTCCATGGGTTGAGCCAGACCGGACGCAATGTCTATTACTGTCGCCCGCTCGTACTCCTCATCCTGATCCTTCCTTACTGCCGCGGGGCTGGGGGCGGGGGATTCCGATTTCTTAGGACCCTAGCAGTGCCAGACGCAGACTTCAACTCTGGCTCTGCCTTGACAGCAGCTGCCAGGGCAGTTGCATTACCCGTTCCCATGGGTCATCGGAGCCAGAACCCTCTAAACTTGCACCATCTTGCTCGTCTTCCCACCAATCGTCGTCGGAGCCGGAATCTACCGTCAAGTACTCACGGGTACCCAGTGAATTCTTTCGTGCCCGTACTTGTACGAGGTTAGGTAAGAATCCTCCTGTTTCTTACAAAGGGGGCAAACAGTCCATTCAGCGTTCTCGTTGTTGGTGTTCCACCACCTCTCTATGCAGTTACGATGATATGAAACATTGCAACATTTTTACAGAGCCTGACGCTTACCTACGTCTCTAACCTCCTCAAATCTTATGTCGTCTATTGGGCAATGACAAATGCGACAATCTGTGTCTATTGGCAAAGAAGAGAACGACGCAGACATGTCTATTAGCAAAGAAGAGGACGACGCAGACGATGCTACGCCCTCCTCGCGTTTGACAACGACAACAGACGAGGGCGACGAGCTAGAGCGTGGTGACAATGACGCGATTGACGAAGCAGAAAACACAGGTGACAAGGACGACGCAAAGCGCGACAATGAAGAGACCGATGAAGCAGACGACAAGCTCGAGGCAGAGCGCAACAGAGGCTGCGACGACAAGACAGACTGGGATGATCGGGCAGGCGACAAAGGGGGTGGAGACGAGGACGAAGAACTTTCCCTTTTCACACCGTAAGACGATGACGACGACGAGGCAGACATATATGCTGGCGACGGTGACGATGAAGACGAGGCAGACATATATGCTGGCGACGGTGACGATGAAGACGAGGCAGACATATATGCTGGCGACGGTGACGATGAAGACGAGGCAGACATAAATGCTGGCGACGGTGACGATGAAGACGAAGCAGACATATATGCAGTGACGCGTGACTCAGGTTCTCCATAAATATCATCAAGCATCGGCTCCACTCCCGGGTTGTGAGCAAGTCTCAGCTTCCCCCGCCCGGCAGTGGAGCCGCGGCTTGACAAACTAGACGCGCTATTCTCGCTATTACTAGACAGCTGGCGAAATGGGACCCTAATCAGGAGGGGGTGCAGTGATGGGATTGATAGTGTCCATGGCACGCGAAGCATCAGTGGAGGTCCACGTATTTCTACCCCGGGCTTCCTGACTGTCTGCACGGCCCTGCATAAGTCTGTCAACAAGAACCCGACCAACTTGTTGTGGGATACGGATTTTTTGGTCCGCGACTGAGCGCCAAGTGCTACCCTCCGGCAAGCCTAGGGTTTGGAGCAATTCCCGACCCATCTCCCTGTAGTGCATATCTACAGCGGGACCCACCCTTTCACGATCACGATTCTGGAGATCGTTTTGTAGCTACATACAAGGGAAAGAAAGAAGAGGGTCACGAAACTGCAAGTGCAAAAACTGCCTCTGCCCCTGCCACTGCTATACCTACGGACCAAAAATCTACAATACCAGTGTTGACGAGGGGGAGTAAGCCGTCATCGCTATTTGCATTACAATTGGGAGCCAGATATTACATGAAAGAGAAAGAAGCTAAGCTAAACAGATTGCTCTATGCCTTTCTACTTTAATCATGTGCTCACGATAGGAAGGTGATGACTATAATTATTGTAGTATGATACTACATCATTACATTATTAATATTCCCTGATGGAACTCTAATATCACTAGTTACCGTTAGGGATTAGAATACCTGGCACCGAACACCGGATATTTACTGACTAGTGTGAAATGCCAATCTTACCTGCATATTGCAAGAATAGTGGCGTTACTGCGGCACTATATCTCTAGACTTTTCTAGATCGGTGTGCAGAACGGTAAAGGGTAAGAATATAACAACTATTCATTTCCTGTTATTCTATTTCACTGATTACGTTTACCAGTCATTACTAAACCCAATCCTCAATCTAGAATAACTAGAACATCACCTCTACCGTCGGTCAGTTACTTCTTAGTTCTGACAGTCTTTGCATTGTCATTAAAGTAGTTTTATTGAACTCGATAAGTTCCTTACGTATTATTCGATCGTGGTAAACCGCTTTACTGAATAAGTAGTCATGCTATCTGGTATTACATCGGGATCGGGTTATGAGCAAGCGCGGGTTTCCTAAGGGTACCTCAGCTTCCCGCACCTACTTCTAATGCTGCCAAGGATGCACAGGCGTTCGACAACTGGCGTTGGTTCACGCTGCAGTTCCTTATGGGGTTGGATCCCAAACTTCTGTTGATGCCGCGAGACGAAAGCTCACCGCTCACACGAGCAAAGCTAAAACTTGTTATCACACCACCAGCCCCGACTGTGCCCTTGGCGTCTTCGTTGTCTTTATCATCGTCTTCGAGTTCGACTTCGGCTTCTACGACGACGACTGCTATGGCGACTTACGACCCACACGCTACTCAGCGTGCAGCTGTGGCTGCCCTTGGGGGCGACCCTACGTACGAAGAATTACTCGATTGTCTACCAGGACAAATGCAGGTACAGCTGGTGACGAAGTTCAGCGCTATCCTGTCTAAAGCGACTCAGAAGAATGCGGAAGCGTTGCTTGTTATTCGTCGTGCTGGTCATGAGCCCCATCTGAAATGGGAAGCTCTGTGCCAACTCTACGCTCACCTCGGGGCGATATCTGCGGCAACTCTGATACATCAACTTATTTGAGGTTGTCAAACCGTGGCGACTTCACCCGGTTTCCTAACTTGAAATACTACTGAAGATCTCATCCCTTTTGAGACATTAGTATATAGGAATATGTAATATCATGTAAATTTACGGTGTGATGGGGAACATATATCAGACTGACATATCGAGCATAGCGGACATATCGGGAAATAAATGACAGACATGTCTTATGCCTGATAGGCTGGGGGAAACTGGGGAGCGGACTGACACAAGACTTTATTCTTTTTCTTTCCGCTCTGTGACGAGCGATGATATGGAACTTTATATATTCTTCTGATAACAACGGGTGAAGGGGACATACGGGTTGAACGGGGGAATAATGCATATTGACTAATCCAGTTTAGATAGAGAGGGTAGAATAGCGAGGGGGAGGAAGGCAGGGGATAGCAAATAGGGATATTCAATAGGATGGATAGGATAGCCAGGGGGGGGGCTGGGGGGGGGTGGATGATATAGTCAGAGGATAGGATAGTGAGAAGGGAGGGGGCGCGGGACAGAGATGAGAAAGATGAAGAAAGATGAAGAAGAAAGATGATGAAGAAAGATGAGGAAGAAAGATGATGAAGAAGGAAGAGAAAAGGGGCAACGGGCAAGCGGCAACCCTGACACTCGGGTGAGGGGGGGCACCAGAGTGCAAACATCTTTCAGAGGGGGCTGCGAAGGGGATCAAAAGGGGACATGGACATTTTGGGGGGAGAAGGGATGGAGTGATGAATAGATGAGGGGGTGTGTATATCATTCGTGTTATTAGCACTCAGGTTCGTTTCAGCATGGTGTTTCAGCATGGTGTTTCAGTTCCGGAGGGGCCTTGGTGGGGGTAGCAAAGGTCCGGGGGAGCCTTTCCTTGCCTACGTTACCTCTGGGCTGGGCGACCGGGACTACAGCGCACCGAGAGGGCATTATGAGGCTATTCAAAGCCAGAAGTATCAGTTCGAGTTACAGTGGGATTCGGCGCCGAGACGGGGGCGGATTCGACAAGTGAGATTCGGCGTGACCGAGACGGGGGCGGATTCAACAAGTGGGATTCGGCGTGACCGAGACGGGGGCGGATTCAACAAGTGGGATTCGGCGTGACCGAGACGGGGGCGGCTTCAACAAGTGGGATTCGGCGTGACCGAGACGGGGGCGGCTTCAACAAGCGGAATTCGGCGTGACCGAGACGGGGGCGGCTTCGACGAGCGGGATTCGGCGTGACCGAGATGGCGGCTGCGTCCGAGCACGAGGAGCGGCAACAACATATGGATATCGATCGAACGATGGCACGGCGGGGGAAGCATTGGATCGGCGAATTCAACGGAGTCGCGGAAGCGGGAAGGGAAGACTCGCCCAGGATAGTATAGACCGACACTAGGTCGGGGGGACATTGAGTGACCAGGGGCCGGTTACAAGGAAGGGAAGATAAAGGGCAAGTTGTGGTCTCAACGGAGGGGGGGTGCATTTTCAGGCATGCGGTGGCCGAAACCGATTCAACACGCGACGAAGTGCGTAACGGGAAATTAACCAAAATTTTACATAATGTAAGTGTTGGCGTTTGGCCCAACCTACAATTTTGTTTAATTTGTTAATACTGGTACGGCGTCGACCGTCACTTAGGTTCGTATTTGCATTTTATCCCGAGGTTGGTCGGCGGGGGCGTAAGTTCGACTCCTCGCGCGCATACTGGCGAGCGCGCTCGGGGGGGAGAAGGGATTATGCCGGCCCACCCGGTATAAAATGGCAATACTGATCGTTCCGGTCTGTCGGTTATCCTTGGTATGGAGATTACGGAGTCACTACTTTACGTATTCCTCAGTCTTCATATCGTTAGTAACAGTTATCTGTTTATTAAATATCCTACTATCGTAACAGTAAGGTGAGGGTCTATTGCGGCCCCTTCGTCCGCGCTAACAACTAGCTAGTGCGGAAGGCTGCCACTAGTGAACCACTAGGTGACATGCGGAAGGCTGTACCTAACTTCTGCTAGGTGACGTGCGGAAGGCTGCACCTAGAACCACTTGGTGATGTGTGTAATGCCCCCAACCATAGCTCGTAAAAAGTCGGTAATACAACCAAACACAGTCCTCAAGAATGAGAATGATGTCTCGTTGTATTAGCTCAGTGAAGCCAGAAAAGGAAAACGGCAACAGACCAGGAATAAAATGGCATCAGGTCCCATCCGGACAAATAATACTGAAAAATAAGCTGGTGCACCTGTCACCAGGAAAAGGTACTTTTTACCGGCTATCCGGGGGGTGATGCCTACAGTACCCCCTCCCGATTTTATGACGGAAATAGCATTTTCGTCATACACCTTTTGATTTCTTTCTGCAAATAGTATGCGCTATATCCATCACTTACTATATTCCCTTAACCACACAAAGAGAGAGAGAGAGAGATAGAGTCAGTTCGAGTGTCCGGTTAACCTGTCTGCACCACGCTTGAATGCTGATGGACTAGTTATTTTCTTTGACAGTATATCAGCCCTGTTCTCCTCCGAGGGCACCCACTTAACTACCACCTCCCCCTTCCGTATCGCTTCGGTTAGGTGGTGGTGACGGAGCGCAATATGCTTCAGCCTCTTTCCGAATACCGAGTTTGGGGCTGTGCTCACCGTAGCTTGATTGTCCACCCTCGACGTCGGCGTCGCTCCCAACTCAGCTCGAAGCGGGTTCTCTTCAGACCATGGCAGTGACCTGACCATATTTCTCACCGCTTCCAGATCATGCAAGACTTCGGAGGCCGCATACGTTTCGCTCTCTTGTGTCCCCGTAGCCAGATGCTTTTGAGTCGTCGATCTCACCGCAACCGGGCCACCAGCTAGGAAGACCACCTCCTCCCGATCGCGAGTAGATCGTTGTCCCGTTGCCCAATGACGAATCAGAGTCTGCCTCCAGCACTCTGTTGCCGTTCGATGCAAACCTTACTCCTCTGTTCCGGACAAACACAAAGTAACGAAGCAGCTGCTCTTCAACACAGTAATCGAACTTTTCTCTATTGGCCTGATGTTCAGCAATCACTGCAATTGCTGCTGCCGCCTCCGGCACACTAGCTTTGAGGTAAACATAACTGCCCACTGTCTCCTGCGGTTCGTAATCAAGCATGGCAGGTGCCATCCTCGACCCATCTGGCAACCACGGTGTTCTGGCCTGCATCCAATCACACCCGTCGCTCCTTCTGAACCGCTTCGTCAAAGTGTCTATGTACTTCCTTTGAAACAGTGTGATTGAGTGGACTCCCCTAGCCTTCTTTGCCTCGAACTCAATGGAGAGGAACTCCTTGACCGGCCCAAGGTCCTTCACGTTGCCCCACTCTTCGTTCAGCTCCTTCACATACTGCTCCCTGCTCTGTTTCGTTGCTGCTGCATGAATGCTGCCGTCTACATGGTACGTCAGCACTTCCGTTTTCTTCGTCTCCTTGTCAACCCTCCCAAATACCACCGGATCGATTATACTTTGGATGAAACCCAGCTTTTTCTGCGTTGGAACGACCCTGTCATTCCAATATATATGTCCAGAAGGCTTCAGACCGTTGACTCCCCCTTTCACCTCCCACACCATGTTAGGCGGTACATATCCAGCCGGCGGTCTCAACCAGACAGGGACTCGCAAACGCATGTGAGGAAAAGCGCTCTCTTCATCTAAACTGTACACATCCAGACCTTGCAGAACAGCCAGGGCGCACGTCATCCACACCATCTCCACTCGACACGTCGGTAGGTCAACTCGGTCATACTTCCAAGCCGGTTGCAGAAAACCAATGCATGCGATCCTTGACTTTGTCTCCACCGTGGGACCGTCCACCGTCTCCCTTTTCTCAAAGTCAACAAACCTTGTTGGCACAAGGGGCTCTCCTGCTGGCTTTTCAGACATACGTCTCTCAACTATCGCTCCCAACCTCAGGTGCCTATCGATGTCTGCAAATCGAGACTCATTAAACTAATACCAGAGGCTGTTGCTTCGCGATACGGAACCGGAATTGACACCATAAAAGCCCCAGACCTGAAGTTAACCGGCCTCGTTCTCTCTATTCCTAGGCTGTGCAACGATGTTTGAGGCAGTCACCGCTGCTCCATCCCACTTTACCGGCACCCCATTCCTGTTTCTTTTGTTCTCGCCTCAGGGTGAGACGGGTTGGACACACCTACCCTCCCGACAGCTGTGCCTCCATCCCTCGGACCCACGTCACTTCGAGCATCCTCCAAGCACTCTTCGTTTCCCTTCACCAGTTGGACGACCCCAGCTTCTTCAACAACGCCTCCCAGGTCCGTGTTCGTGACAGGCAACACTTCTGCCACTGGCTTTTGTACTTCGACGACGTCGCCAGTGAAACCTTTTAGCACCTCCCACTCGTCGTCAGTGAAAAATTTTCCGGTGTACCCGTCGTTTTCGGCACATTTTTCCCTCACGACGGTTGCAGTGTGAAATGAGTGCTGGAGGGACTTCGCCATTTTGCTCTTAGGGTAGAGAGTTGGCCACCCATGAATCGTTGGGTCCCTCACCATTATGTCCGCTGTCGTCTTGAGCTTGTTGTCGTAGTAGCTCCAAACCACGTAGGCCGACTGCTCCACATTTACACCCATGAACACTCCAGGCTCCCCTTTTTCTTCTCCCTTCTTGCCGTCCTTGTAGAAAACACACATGCACCCAAAGGGGTGTAGCATTGAGTAGTGGAGGGGGGGGGGAGCCTCTTGTAGAACGCCTCGTGCCGTGACACCGTAGTTCCTGCCCTCCCTTGTAAATTCAGCAAGAACACAGCATAGTCCACTGCCAACGGTAGAAAGTAAACCGGGACCGACCTCGCTACCAGTAGAGTGGTTGCCAGACTTAAGACCACCTTGATCGCAGCCTTCGCATAGGCATCCTTGTTACGGTCGTTCCTCACCGGCAGATGCCTCTCTACACCAGTCTTTTGCAGATGATCCTTTATGCTCGTAGCAATCCACTCTTTGTCCGTCCTGAATTTCTTCATCCTGTTTCCTGTTTGCGTTGCAGACCATGCTTGCAGTTGTCGCAGCTGCTTCAGAATCCCCTCCTGCTCCCTTGTTTTGGTCCAATAGTTGCGAATCAACCCCATCACGTTGTCAACAAACACGTTGCAATACGGAGTGTCTCCATACATAGGGAATTGAATCTTTCCCGTGCCATCCCCGCTCCAATCTTCGCCAGCCTTCTCGCAAACGGTAAGCGATGCTCCTGCATAGTTGGGATGTTTCTTCATTTTCGTTGTCTGGCATTATTTACATGGATGGTCTGCCCACGATGCCCTCCCTTTCAAGGTGATGTTATTCATCTTTGCAAACTGCCTGCCCATCGTTTCACCAAAATGAAAGATGTCGTGTAGGCCTTGAATGTCCACATTCGTAGTAGGACTCATGGACGCAGTCCAGAACGCCTACTGGAATGCATGAAAAGGTTCTTCTCCTTCTTCTTTACCCGTCTCCTTTTGCAGATTCTTGAATCTATACTGACAGGTATCCGGATCGAAGTCGCCTACCAATATTAACTTCTCTCCGGGACGCACGTCAATTTTCTTCTTTGTAACGAAGAAACCGTCGCTATGTAGCACAATACCATATCCCTTCTTCTGTAGTTGTCCGGCGGAGAAGAGCACGCGATCAAGCGTTTCCAGGCAGTACGTTTCACCCATCGTCACGTCTTGAGGTTCACCTTCCCCCGTCACTCCTACAAACCGCATCTTCCCCATCGCAGTTGCCTTCGTAGGCCCATCGATCCCACGGAGATCAAGCCCCTCGTCTTCTCTGTCTTTCAGCATCGCTGCATCAGGTACCAAATGTTTCGTCGACCCACTATCTAGATAGATCGATGTCTTGTCAATTCCATCTCCACCATCCATCGCCATCATGCCTGCAGTCCCGTCGTCCATCGGTGTGTTCGGCGGCTTCCTCTTTTCCATTCCATCAGTCGCGGCCACATCTCCCGTGCCATCGACAGAAGCCCCCGCCCCATCCATTCCGACTGTGATGGTCGTTTGCATTTCATTCCATGCCCGGACCACCCTCTCCGTCGACGCCGGTAGCGCTGCATCTTGTCCTTGCAGTTGTCATACAACCTCTCCCGGACCCGTCTGGTCCTCTTCCCTTCGACCGGATAACGCAGTTGTCCCCACCACCGACTTCTTCTCTTCATCCCCAATTGCGTACGGCGGATGAAATTGTCGTGCCCTTTCTCGAAGGAGCATTCTCTCGTTGTCGTTTCTGGCCTTCTCCAAAGCCTGCATGAGCGCTTCCCAGCTCACGTCAATCCATTGCATTACCTCGTCAGTCGGTCGCATTCTTAGCTCTCGGTTGTACCTTGGCATCAGCATGGTCTTTCCACTAACCGGTCCTTCGTGAAAGAAACGAAGCATTCTTTGGTACGCCATATCCGCTCTCATCACAGCTATCGTTGATGCGTGCCCACCGAACCCACGTCCCGAAGCCGAGTCTTCATTATCCAGCACAGCTTTCCATGTCGGCTTGACAGCCTCCGTCTGAGTGATTTTGCAGAAGACCTTGTGGGCTTTCCAATCCTGTCCCTGACACCATCGACCACAGTAGTAAGCCATCTTGCAGTGGCTACACTTCTTCGTCGCCGTCATTGCACAGAACTCGCACTCCCTCGGGACTCTCTTCAGAATCCCCTCCGGGGTATCAAGCCCCACTTCCCTCTCGAGCCCTTTGACGTACATTTCCCAATCGTCCGGCACCACCCTAAAGTTGTAGTACCATTTCCCAGTTCACTAAGACGTGCATTGTTGAAGCATGTCAAGAAATCCGCCACGTTGACCTTGCCGTTGCACAAGTCGCCTGGCACATCTTTTTCTTCCTCTCCGATGTAGATGGTGGGATTAGTAGCCGCCATAAATGCAAATGCCCTCCTCTTTTCCGTTACCCTGACCAGTCCTTCCCCGTCCGCTGCCGGTGCCCAATACGCGTCCAACGTCCTCGGTACCTCCATGTCGTTCAATGTCACAGCAAGACGACACGCCCGGAGCTCCTCCATTGGCTTTCTTTTTGCCACCTTTATCGCCCGGCTTCCCATTGCTCTGAGCCACGCTTCTGTTTCCGCTCTGCTTTTGGTTCGTGTTCTGCTTTTGGCTCCCTTCCGAAGGCACTTTCTTCCTGTACCGATCTTTGAGTGTAGGGCATCTCCTTCCTGATCATATCCAGGGATCCTGTACTTGATGGTGCATGTAAAGTACTTGTGCAGATTGCCACAATTGTAGCATTCCAGCGTTCTCCCTTCCTTTGCCGGTGTTTCTCTTACTCGCAGCTGTTGTGCCGCCACCATTGCTGTGCCCATCGCCCTTTCCTTTTTAGCCATTGCGTCGTTCGCGATCGCTCTCCTTTCAAAGAGTTGCTTGAACTCATCCCACGTTGCCGCAGGGGTAGCCACTTGAGCATCCAGAAACGATTTCCACAGATGTCGGTGTTCACATTTACTCAGTGCAGTTTTAATAAACTGCATTTGTAACGTCGCACTGATTGGCTCCCCATGAGCCTCAAAGAAGTGACAATGCGACTCAAAGTCGCTCAGTTGCGCCCGGGGGTCCTCCTTGCAATTAAATTTCCACCCACACACCAAATTGTTCCTCTGCTGCTTTTGATAAGCATCATTCCCTTGGTAGCATTGCAGGAGAACCTTAATAACTCCTCCGGTCGTAGTTGCTCCTCCCTGACTAGGTGCCGCACGATGCGTTCCGACGCAGACCCGTACTCCGAGCCTTTGTACAACCACATGAATACTTGAGCCATTCTGGCCGTAATCCGTCTCCGTTGAAGTGGAGTAAGATCATGCTTCTGATCCTGTTGCTTGTTGTCGGCGTCACCACGTCGTTGCCTTGCAGCACCCTCTTTAGTCTCCTTGACTTCCGCCCGAAGTTCTTCTTCGACCTCCACTCGCCATTGAAGTACTTCAGCCAGCTGCTTTACATATTCCCAGCACTCGATTGACGCGAGATCCGCCCGAACTTGAGCAAACCAATAATCCCAGCTCCTCCCCGATACACCATCCTTGAACGTAGGCGCCTTTCCCTGTAGAACAGCGGTCGCAGCATCCTTCAGCGCAGAAGAGGACATAACCCTTTATATTCATGCTTGACTCGGAACGGTGTTCGGTACCGGAGCACTTAATGACTTGCTTGTTTAGGCAAATCTGAGATATGCTTTACTAAACACAGATTGAGGTACAAAGTTGGCGCGCTCTAGAAACGCGTGTCATGACCTGACTACCGTAAATGTCACAATCAGTCATACCAAAATTATTCAAGTCCAATAACAAGTGTCAATCCTAACACCAAATATACGAGTCCTCCATTGTGCAATTACACGGCCTATCAAATTACAATTACCAATTCTATTCTACAAAAGAAGTTGGTTTAAAGGAGACTGACGCTGCATCTCTGCGTTCAACAGTAGCTCTAAGTTGGTGTACCCAACGGTATCCTCCACCATCGCCATTAAGCATCGCTCCCCATTAAGTAGCGGTCTTGCCAGTTGGGCGGAGGTATCCACTGACCAATCTTCACCCTTATCCTTCATTCGAGTTCCATGCGCGTTCGCGCGATGAGGCGGCTTTTGTGCGCCGCCCGCCGGGCATTCCGGACATTCCTTACTAACGTCTTTGTTGACGTTCACTAACTTCACGTCATGCGCCTTCGCGATGGCTTGCAGCTTAGCGGCAGCGGGATCATGAAATATCTGATGAAGTAGCCCCATGTCCCACTCCTTCTTTCGCGCCTTATTAGTAGTCCAGAAGGCCGCTTGCTGCTCCTCCGTTGAGCCCCATTGAAACCGTACTATTACGCAATCTTCCATGTCGAAGTACAGGAGGCCTAGGGCATCCTTCTCCTCCTCCTTTACGTCTGGAACCACCGCCCTAGTGACATAGGGCGAATCCTTTCTTAGCACCAGCGTATATCCATTTAGCATCACCTTTGGTCCGGACACTAATAGCTCGGTCAGATGCTCCCCCATCCAAACTTCCTTGAGAGGTAGGCTCCCATCCCGGCCATCACCCCTGAGGGTGGGTAGCTTGTAGTCTCCTTGAGCTTCCATCCTGGTGGTTCCGCCCACAGCGCTGAACTCTTTCACCTCGCGCTTGACTCCGTCCATGAACTCCTTGTAGCTGGGTGGTGCCATGTCCGACACCGCCCCCCCGGAGTCCAACATGGGGTCCGGTACTTTACGCGGTCTTGTCGCCTTTCAACATTTTTTTTGGAAGAAGGCAAGTCTACGTTTGAAGCTACATGAAGCTATATAAAGTCGATTTTTTCAAAACATTATAAAATTACGTAAATCATTGCAAATTAACAGGAAAACAATAAAAACATTTTAATTTTATTAATTTTACTTAATTTCCCTCACTTATGAGGTCCGGGTGGCACCTGGGCCTACCGCACCGGCCACTACTACCGGGGGGGGGAGGGGAGGGGGGGAGGAGTGGAGGGGAGGGGAGGCTTTCCGGAAGTAGTAAATACTAATCTAATTTCAATATTTCCCAAGCGTTTGAAGCAAATAATAAAAGCAAGAAATGAATTCATTTCGCTTAGCTCTAGACATACCGCACCGACCACTACCCCGGGGGGGGGGGGTGGGGGGGGAGGATGGCAGGGGGTGCTTTCTGGAAGTAGTAAAATACTAATCTAATTTCAATATTTTTAAAACGTTTGAAACAATTGATAAAAGCAAGAAATGAATTTATATCGCTTGGCTCCAGACCTACCGCACCGACCACTACCGCGGGGGGGGGGGATTGAGAAGTATCTGCACTAAATCACAAATGCTGGGATATAAGTATTAGCTAGGTAAATACACGTTGAGCAACAGATACTTTAACTTACTAAAGCATTTTAACAAAATCAGTCTCTGTCGCTACCTGATGGCTCAAAGTCTGACTGTCCTGCAAGTGCATTAGCTTCCATCGCCTCCGCGATTACGTCACTGTCATCTGCCTGCGAGTCGAGCTCAGCGCCTTCCTCATCTGGAGCTAAGCATTCTATTTGCGTCGCTGCATGCGCCCAAACACGTGAGAGCAGAGCAGGTTTGTTCCCTTTTGTTGCAAGGCCCTTCGCCTTGCAATATGCCTTGAGCTTGGGAACAGTTACACCCGGCACTTTGCAGAACTTTTCCTCACTCAACCCTTCCTGACGTGCTTTGCTAAGGGCAACTGCTATCTCTTCGACAGGATCTCTCTCAACTCCAATTGAGTGCCACGTCTTCTTCTCATCCTCAGTCATTACCCTGGCTCCTGGGTACGTTTTGGGGTGCTGGGGCGTGGGCTTACAAGAAAATATCTCATGGTGTGGAAGCATTTTTTTTCCTCTGCTGTAAGAGAGTCTCGCGCCTCACGAGCAGCAAATCTAGCAGGGGGAACCGCCCACAGGTCCCCTTCAGGCAGCTCATCTAGCACCCTGATGTTGTTAGCTAGCCACGCATGGCCCTTCCTGTCCACACATGGCCCCAAGTGAGCAGGATAACGTGGCAGCCCATCCTGTCCGTATACTCCATCCCTGTGGATGCGAGTGATGGTGAAAGTGGACATAACTTCTTTCATCCATTCGATTTCCTCTTCTGACATGTAGCCAGGCTTGCAATTGAAAATTTCATGGAGATCTGCCCGCTTTTTCTCTGTAACCCAATTCTCTGGTGGGAGCTCAGTTGGCCTGAGTTTGACTGGGGGGCGCAAGTAAGCCTTCAGCTGGGGTGCACCGGGAACACCACCTTCCCCGCACCAGTGCAGATCAGCATCACCATGCTGCTTGTACTCTGCAGTAGGCATGCCGCCTTCCTCTGCAGAGGCTTGGTACTTCCACGACAGAGGTTTGTTCGTATATTTCATGTTCGGGTTTTCACAAGGCGAGAAATAATCTTCCCAGTCGTAATTTTTTGTCAGCAAAAGCAAAACTACCCGATTGCCGCTATTACGATACCCGAGCATCATTTTATACAAAACCTGCGCGATATTAGTGGTTGTCATGGTCTTGTTCCACCCGAAATATCTCGTGATATAGTGCCGCTGATCCTGGATATTGTGTGTGTGGTGGCGCGGGCAGCGGTTTGTACGTACCGTATCTTTCCATTGCACCTTGCAGATATGACAGTAAAACATCTGGGCGCACTTAGCAGTGTTATCGCCCGCCCCGTCGACTTCCAAATCCAACTCGCTAGATGCCATTGTCTTTGGGTCAAACAGATCCGCTCTGAGGATATGATAGAGAAACGTAATGTTCGAGTTTGCCCCATGCGTAATACCGGGACCGTGGACGATGATATACTTTATCTTTCCTCCGAAGTTAATAGACCCGCCCCACATAAGCTCCATGACATGTTTGCCCTTGAAGTCATCTAGAACCCGGCGTGCGGACGGAATATAGAAGGGCCGTGACATATCAATTGTAAAACAGGTCAACCACTTGTATACAACAGCGGCTTGTGCAATACGGTTCTGATGTTGCTTACGGCAGATCTGGTGAATTTTGTGGTGTAAGTTATTAGCCACCTGCCAGTCCTGTGCGTCCCTCTCACCAGTAAACCCCTCATCACGCACTCGCTGAAGCTCAAAGCAAGCTCAAAGCAAGTGTTGCAGATGCCAAACTCACCAACTCTCATCTCCTTGACACGCGACCAATCTCGCTTCCGTACCATCTTCACTGCCTCTCTGCGGGGAGGGGGTCCGGGAGCGCGGCCGACGAACGGGATGTCCACTACCCACTGCTCACATATGTACTTATACATAGGCTCAAAATCATCTACCTTTTGCAAGTGCCAAATACCATCGGCAATGACTTGCACGTTCTTCTCAAAGTAATCAAACATGATTGAATAAATCCAATCATCCTGGACGATGCGGCCGGCAAGTGGCCCTGCGTGGACGTAGAAAGTCTTATTGTTGTTATAAAGCTTCAGCGCACGCCGTATAGTCCTCTCCCCAACACCAAAGAACTTCATCCACATTTTGCGACAAACTTTCCTACCCCGAATCCGGTAATGTCGCCCTTGACTACTATCGAACGCTTCCAACTGCGAACACACCCAGGCCGTTAGCTCTCTGAGCGATTTGCAGATATTGTTGATGCGAGCCTGCACGCAGAGCTCGGTTGACACAAACATGTAGCAATAACCCCCAGCGCAGCAGACAGAGTGAATCGAATGGTCAAGATGTGCAAGAGTCATACCAAGCAGGCGCTCTCGTGCGTGTAAGTTCTTGCGGTCTTACGGGCGGCAAGCCGTCTCTTGATTGGTGCATTGTACCGAATATGGAGAGGCAGTGCGGCTTTCTCTGCGGCTGTGATCTCCCCGGATGAAACAGGGCCTCCAGGCGTGAGGGTTTCATTGTGGAGAGTGGGTAGAATCGTGTTGAAAAAGTTAGGAGCGTTGCGGGGTAGGTAGTTCAGCCCACCTATGCTATAGCTACTGCTGCTGCTGCTAGAAGTTGCAGGCGCTGATGGGGAAGAGGAAATGCTGGAGCTTTCAGATTTTCGCTGACGTTTGAACCTGGCGAGCGGATAGCTGGCAATAGTAGGAATATTTCACATTATCAGCGGCAGTGGCACGTTTGAACCTCGCCACATTGTTAACGTCTAGGACAGGGGGCGCAGCGGGAGGCGGGTCAGCCCCACTAGCTGCGTCTGGGACTACGGTAGGTTGTTTCCTGAATCTGGCAAGCGGGTCGATTTGCTGACTAGTAAAGCTTTGCAAGCGTATGAATAGAGGTGCAGCTGACCATAGCAATATGCCAGCGCGCATGATAGCCTGCGGGGAGCAGGCCCTGGTAGACACAGAGCATGCATGCATAACTGTATGTATTCGTAGTGATGCTTGCAAGCAATAAAAATAGAAACAAATTATATAGAATCCTGTATTATGATGTAAGGAAGTAATGTACAACAAAAAAAATATTAAAAATAAAAGCGTGTATGTATGTATGCTTGTAAGTATGTATGTATCCATGCATGTATGCATGTATGGATGACAGTTTAACAAAAAGAAACAAAGTAATTGACACGAAAATCGATAAAAGTCCTTCGTTATGATGTAGCAAAGGAATGAACAACAAAAAAATAATACAAACATAAGTGTGTATGCATGTATGCATGTATGTATGCATGTATGCATGTATGCATGTATGATGCCAGTCTGAATGTTGAAAGCGAGCAAGAAAAAAAGAAGAAAAAAAACAAGATAGAATCCTTCATTATGGTGTAATAAAAGAATCTACAAGACAATAATATAATAAACATAAGCATAGACAAAGAACCAACCGAAAACAAAACAAATTCTGCAATCACTTTGCAGAAATTAGTTACTTGGTGAACGTGAATGTTGCAACCAAGCAAGAAAACAAGAAGAAAACAAGACAGAATCCTTCATTAAGGTGTAGTAAAAGAATCTACAACACAATAATATAATAAACATAAGCATAGACAAAGAACCAACCGAAAACAAAACAAATTCTGCAATCACTTTGCAGAAATGAGTTACCTGCTGAACGTGAATATTGCAACCAAGCAAGAAAACAAGAAAAAAACAAGACAGAGTCCTTCATTAAGGTGTATTAAAAGAATCTGCAACACAATAATATAATAAACATAAGCATAGACAAAGAACCAACCGAAAACAAAACAATTCTGCAATCACCTTGCAGAAATTAGTTACTTGGTGAACGTGAATATTGCAACCAAGCAAGAAAACAAGAAAAAAACAAGACAGAATCCTTCACTGTGATGTAGGTAAGGAATGTTTAACAAAAAAATACTGCAAACATAAGAACAGGCAACACAGACAACAGAAAAAAAATGGCGGCTACTTGCATGCAAGTTGGTAGTGGGTGACAGTTTCACAGAAGAAACAAAGATACGTGATGGGATAATTGAAAAAATCCTTCATTATGGTGCAATAAAAGAATCTACAACACAATAATATAATAAACATAAGCATAGACAAAGAACCAACCGAAAACAAAACAAATTCTGCAATCACCTTGCAGAAATTAGTTACTTTGGTAACGTGAATATTGCAACCAAGAAAGAAAACAAGAAAAAAACAAGACAGAATCCTTCACTGTGATGTAGGTAAGGCATGTTTAACAAAAAAATACTGCAAACATAAGAACAGGCAACACAAACAACAGAAAAAAAAATGGCGGCTACATGCATGCAAGTTCGTAGTGGGTGACAGTTTCACACAAGAAACAAAGATACGTGATGGGATAATTGAAAAAATCCTTCATTATGGTGTAATAAAAGAGTCTACAACATAATAATATAATAAACATACGCATAGAAGTAGACAAAGAACCAACCGAAAACAAAACAAATTCTGCAATCACTTTGCAGAAATTAGTTACTTGGTCAATATGAATGATGAAAGCAAGCAAGAAAACAAGAAGAAAATGGTACAGAATCATTCAGGGTGATGTAAGGAAGGAATATGTAACAAAGAAAAGAACAAAAACAAGTGTCGAACATAAGAAAAGCAAGAGAAATGGTGTATGGGCTTCCCCAGTGAAGCTCCCCAGCGGCCTGAGTAAAAAACCCGGAAATTACGGTCAGTGCCATTTTTTCCCCATCCGTAACCGGCGCAGATTACCAAGCCTTTTTCGCTGGAAGTCTGCACTGCGCACTCGCTGTTACTTCGCTAGCTCCAGACAGTAAGGAAGACAAGGATCAGCATTCAGCCTGAAGATGAAGAGAAAGAAAAAGAAGAAGAAGAAGAAGAAGAAGAAGAAGAAGAAGAAGAAGAAGAAGAAGAAGAAGAAGAAGAAAGAAGAAAACGAAAACGACAGAAAAAAAGAAACACAGGAAAAGGAGATGGAGAAGAAGGAGAAGGAGGAGCGCAAGGAAGGGCAGGGAAAGGAGGGAGAGGAGGGAGGGGAGGGAGGGGAGGGAGAGGAGGGAGAGGAGGGAGAGGAGGGAGAGGGAGAGGAGGGAGAGGAGGGAGAAAGGAAAAGGGGGAAGACAAAGAAGACGAACAACAAGACGAACAAGAAGACGAACAGCAAGAAGAACAAAAACAAGAAGAAAAAGAAGAAAAAGAAGGAAGTGCAAAGAGGAATGCAAGCAAAAAGAAGAAGAATAGTGTCAAGAAGAGGGGCAAGAATGATGAGGAACAAAAGACTGAGGAAGCTGCAGGAAAGGCACAGAGCAAGAAGAGGGGCAAGAATGATGAGGAACAAAAGGCTGAGGTAGCTACAGGAAAGTCACAGAGCAAGAAGCAGAAGAAGAAACTTTACCAACAGACAGAGCAGGAGAAGGCAGAAGCAGCAGCACTAAGAGAGAAAGATGAGCAGAGAAAAAAAATGGAAGCAGAAGCAATCAGAAAGAGCGTGCAGCCGAACAATAGTCTAGTTTACGGCGCCGACGATGGAGAGCTTATCGGATACTTAGGGCAGAATAATGAAAGGCGGGGAGTCAATATCCAAACCTTTCAGCCATGCTGACTAGCATGATCATGTACCCCCCAGTGGTTCCCCTCGCTCCAGACGGATCCTTTCCCAGCGGTTCCCCTCCAGGAGGTTCCCCTCCCAGCGGTTCCCCTCGCAGCGGTTCCCCTCCCAGCGGTTCCCCTCCCAGCGGTTCCCCTTCCAGCGGTTCCCCTCCCAGCGGTTTCCCTCCCAACCAGCCATCCAGCAATTTTGGTCAGTAAGCAATAATATTTACTAAATATATTGTTACCTTTTATGGTCAATTTCACGACATAACATTTCTATTTGACCGGATCATCTTCATTACCTTTTTCATATTTCGTATCATAATTATTATTCGTTACGTTGATATTACCGTTATTCACAATTAGTTGCCAGTTAGTATAGATTGGCCCATACTGAATCATCACTTGAATTTCTGACCACAAGATCAGTATATAAATTTGTGGTATTTATTTCACTATAAATTTATGGTAAATTATTTTGAGTTTCAGTCATTGGTTTCTAACCATTGATTAAATTCATTATTGTTCCTTCAACCTTTGATCAAACTGCATCAGCGCAAACGATTATTCAAGTATCCGGAGACTAATGTCTACTAGTGTACTTACTGGTTATGGAGCCTTGGATGCGCCCCGTTACCAACTCAAGCTACCGAAATTCCCGAAAAGACCCATCGATGAATTTGACCTTTGGAAATTCCAATTTTTCGCTTTTTTATTGGGCGTGGACGCACGCTACATACTACTTCTGGAAGACCAAGAATCGCCCTACTCGGTACAAGAGATTGCTACAATCTACGCAAGTACCAGAACTACTGGACTAAGACCCACCCACCCCGCCCCTAACAACATTACTGGATCTGGACTGTCAGCACCTGGGTCTACGACCACCTCGACAGCAAGACAGTCGAGAAGGAGGAGCGATGACGACGAAGACGATGAAGCATACGGATCGAGACGTGGCGACTCATCATCGAGCAGCTCGTCATCACTGACCAGCTCGTCCTCAAGCAGCCCATCCTCGACCAACCCGTCCTCAGGTAGCCAAGCACCCGCCCTCTTGCCTACTATCAACGTACCAACTGACCTGGATACACTTTTCAGCCAAGCAGACTACATCAAAGCACAGATCCATGTCCGCTGCTTCCTTGTGGAAGCATGCCAAGAGTCGACAGCTCTACTGACCGTCCAACGAGCAGGAACCAACCCAGCGGTGATCTGGACAGCGATCTGCGAGCGATTCGGCAGCAAAGGATCGGTTTCCATCGCTCGCCTACTAATGCAGCTGTTCGAGACAAAGCTGAAGTCAAGCAATGGCCTACCAGCATGGATGGAGCTCTTGACCCAACGCTTCGAGCGCCTACAGTCAAGAGGAGTGCCTCTACCTGATGAATTCAGAGTCGTATTCTTGCTCTTTAAACTTAATAAGGAGTGCGCCTCTCTATCTATGGGGGATGTAGGGGGAACTATGTATTGGTCTCGTGCTGATGCTGACAAACCACGTTATAATGAGATATGTTCACTCATCTTACAAGCATACCATGCTAACCAACTCTCTGCTGCCTCATCTAGGTCCTCGACAGCCCTGTTCACTTCGGCCACACCCGTTGCTATCAACAAAGACATCCAATGTCTCAACTGCAACCGACGAGGACACATTGCGGCCCAGTGTCGATCCACCTGCATGAAACGAGTCGGCCCTGAAACACTCTGGGGCTGAATGCCCGGTCCGCAGACGACCCACGCAGCCAAACTCGAACACACGTCGCGGTGGTTGAGGGGGAGGACCGAATCAACGAGGACGTGGAGGCCAACCTAGACAGACCAACACAAGACGGATTCAACGATCGAGCAGACAAGCCAACGCGACAACCGAAGTGGAAGCCACGGACGACGTCGATGATCCAACAGGCGACCCACCCGAGACATGGCTGATGCATTCCGCCGACTTCGACGACGAACGACCCGGACCAGAGGAGGACGAACCATCGCAAGAAGAAGTAGCCTACGTACAAAGGGGAAGTAGGTACAGAAATAGAGCAGGACCTATCCAACTGTCTCCTCTAACACCCACTTCTGATACCTATAACCCTCCCACCCCCACTGAAGCATCGCCCGCACCGCACCCTGATTACGTGGAAGACCCGACGAGACGCCCAGACATACCATGGAGCTCGCTGTCAATCACACAACGCATGGACGAGAACGACTACAGACGTGCCTACGTTCAATGGACGCGCATGCGGGACGCATTTCGAGCGATCCCACAAGGATTCCCTGTCCCACCTGCCCATTGGCCGCGACCTTGGTGCCCCCTTGGAACACCCCTCAACTATTTCCTTCCAAGAACGGATCCGTGGATGTTACCATCGCTGCTAGTTCAAGACGCGCCCGGCTCAACAGGTATTGAGCACATCGTACTGCGGACCAGACGCCCGAGACGAGCACGACGTGAACCAGGTAGTTCACCGCAACAACCGGAAACAACTACACAATCCCCGCGCGTGCCAACACAGAGCTTTATGAGCTCACCTGCACCGGAAGACAGGACGACATCAGAGCAAGACCGTCAAGAAGAAGAGCAACCTACCTCAACGCCCATCGGAGAACATCGACAGCGACAGTTGAGTTCACCCAGCGCAGAGGACACCTCGATGACCGAAACACCGCCTACCCCATCAATGGCATACATTGAGGAATCGCCCATTTCAAGTTTCACGGTACCTATCCCACCGAACCTGCAGACCGAGTGCTTTACCCCGTTGGCCCCGACGACGACTTCAGCGAATGTATCTACGGACAACAAGGACGCAATAAGACGCATACAAGCCATCGAAGCATTACCCTACGGCCAACCAGTGCAATACAGACGTGTACCTGGAGTTTCACAGCCAACAGAACGACGATACACCTTCGCTTGGACAGATTGCTTTCGTCACCCTACCACCGATGAGCTGGCCTACTGGAGCATCGTGAAGGACTTCCGACTACTCCCGGAGAACTGGGCACTAAACAAACCAGACTGCGTCGACTGCAAGACTATACGCGAAACCAGACGCGGCAGCATTAGATGGGATTGCACCTACTGCGGCAACCAAGAAGGGAAACTGAAGCGTTGCAGCGGATGTCAACTCGTCTACTACTGCAACACCGATCATCAGAGGACCGATTGGCCGGCACACAAAGAGTTCTGCAACATGGCCAAGCGGCATCCACTCATCAACCGACTTCGAGAAAGGGGAACGAGATACGATCTACTCTGCATACCAACGGACCAGCCCGAGCTAGGCGACCTCGCATTTCAACATCTGTTACGTTACCGTGAAGGTGGACCACACGCACCACTGTTCATAGACTCACCCACAATGGTAGATATGGCGATGAGCCTAGATGAATTTACGACGAGGGGGAGACGTGTGGACCCCAGGACGGCCACAATGGCACAATCACACGCCCACCTTAACTTCACGGAAAACGAAGAAGACTACGAGGTGACGTCTTCGACACCGAATGCGAACTTAGTTGCACGCCGGACATATCCAACTTCGACGAAGCGACAATCAACGAGACGGACCCACCATGGACTATGCTCCCACCACCTCCAAGTGGAACAGATGAGACCGGACAAGAACAGCACGAACCCTACGGTGTAGGTGCAGCAGGCGAAAGATGGCGAGAACAACTGGAGAAGCAACTGAAACGCATACTCAACATACCCGACGCGCCGTCCGATGTGAAGCGTTCACCGCCTCCAGCACCATACACACCTGAAATAGAACCACTGTTCAACGACAACGTGAGACCACCGCTCAACTATTACCCACCTGCCGGACGTGTGGAAGCTGAAGAACTACGCGAACGCCTACGACGTCATGACTACTCACACACATTCGAATCCGTGTTAATGGCAGACGTATTTGACGAATTAGAAGCAATAAGGGACCCAAAAAAGATACCACAGACGTTGCAACCATCCCTGACGAAGATGCAACTGACGACATCGACGACCCGGAGCTCGACGACCCTGAACATGAGAACTATCTCTACCCACCCGCCCTGGACTTCGCCAACGTAGGCGAGTGGCAATACTACGTCAACAGGCATCCAGAGCTGGAATATTTGGAGTTCAAGAACATGGACGAATACAACAGATGGATGCAGGAGACAATGGACTTAGAACGGGCAGAGCTCAAGCGCCCTATGGTCAACTATATGCTAATGGCCGAGGGCAATCCCCCTGACGTGGTCGACAGCGCATGCAACCGATGGCTATTCCATGAGAAGGCGCCTATCGACCCCAAGTCTATCCGCGAAGAGAAACAGGCTTTCCTCAATAACATATCTGGTAAGCCGCTTCCGGTGAGGACGCGGGCTACTGCCACTCCGACGTGGCTCAATGGTTATGAATCGGTTAAACAGTCATTTCCCAACTCACTCATATCACCGTCATTACCATTCAACCTTGTTCCCACCCCACGCCTTGACCATGACATGCACAAAACAATCATCCATCAAAATGGTCAAGTATTTATCTATGACAAGCCCATAACACTTGACAAGAAGAACATACTAGCAAGGGGGAGGCTCAATTCACACTTGCTATACGAGTTAGATAAGACAGGAATGACACCACTTGACCCTCATCAAAGATATATACCATACAGGTACAAGCAGAGAGAACAACTGTCACTGGCTGCAACCATCGACAACCTACCAGACCTTGCATTATGGTCAGTCAATCCTCTCCCATCACATGCACCGTACGATCCAATGATCCTACACGGAGCTCTGATGCATGCAAACCCACTCATAATGAGCGAGTTTGCAAAGAGCGTAGGCAGACGCATCGCTGGCAAAGATTGGATGCGTCTGGTACGTGCATGTCATGGATGCAATAGGGGCAAACCTAACAAACCCCTTATGTACAGAGGTAACTATCTAGACCTAGAATATAAGCAAGGTGAAGCACTCAACATAGATTTCAGCGGCCCATTCCCCGTAATGTCAAGATACGTTAACTACTACAGAGGGGGAGTGACATGTTCTCGCTCTAAGTTTGCTTGTGACCTCTACACATCTACCCGCGAAGCTAAGCTTTACATGCCACATTTAACACGCATATTTGCTTTCTTTGAACGACAGTCAGGCAACAAACTAAAGCAGATAAGAGCAGATGGCGAGTTTGTCTCTAAAGTACTAAAAGACTATACAGACAAACACTGCATCATCCTCAAAACCACCATACGTAACGAGCCTAACATGAACCCTTTGCTGAAAGAATGAATAGGACAGACGACACACGCGCACTAGCAACACAGTTAGATGCAGGCCTGCCTAACACATTTTGGGAGGACACACATAAAGCGACACTAGCCATACGAATGGTCACGCCCCTTTGCAGAGGTAAGGACAAAG
The DNA here is from genome assembly GCA_019918135.1 of Paulinella micropora. Taxonomy (NCBI): domain Eukaryota; phylum Cercozoa; class Imbricatea; order Euglyphida; family Paulinellidae; genus Paulinella; species Paulinella micropora. The sequence continues at coordinate 159,015 of WBZZ01001559.1, forward strand.
GCAAATCCCCTTGGGAATTGGTTATGGGCCGAAAACCTGTGCAATCGTTCGTGCAACCTTTCGGATGCCTCGCCTGGGTGAAAATGGAAACGACGAAAGCACAGCCTGTCGCCGTGCCAGGTACTCTCATTAGCTACAACATATTTCGTCGAGTCTATAAAATCCTCGTTCACGACACCAAACAGACAGCCAGAGTAGAAAAAAGTAATGTTCCTTTCGATACATTGACTCGTGGCTACACAATTGCAAAATACCTGCACGACCTTGGCAACCACTACTAGTGTCGCACAACATAACATCCTGCACCTCGCCTCCTACCACTAGCATACCATCTACCCAGTCGGTCCAGTGGAAAAACGAGGACCAACTGCCACAATTTCAGGACTCCAACACACCCAGTGGCTGGTGGCCAACAAACCAACTGCCACATTCCTCACAAAACACACTCGACACACTGGACGATGACACGACAACCCCACACACCACCGAGGCCACTTCAAGTCTTTACGTGCAACCAAGCCCATATTTTGGCTCACTCTATCCCCCACCAAATGCATTTGCTCCCACTCCAGCAACAACGGTTGCACAAGAGAAAAAGACGAACACAGCACCTCGACAAAAGAACACAACACAACAGAGCAACATCAAACCCAGCCCAACACTCCTCATCTGCACCACAATTCCCTCTACCAGATAGAAGTCTGATAGATGGAGTAGTAACAAGGGCATACCACAAAACATGGGATGGTGCTGCAATAACTTCAACAAACATAGTTGCTGGGCCCAGGCTTAGGAAACAAAAACCAGCAAACCACCCCACTCATACCGCACACATTATTTTTGCTCATGAGTTTGAGGAGGAGGAAGAGGAGGCCTTAGGACAGGACAGCTATTGTTTGTTCACAATAGTGTTACATATCCCACAGAAAACCATTAAGTCACACCCTCAGGTACATGCTGCTCAACTAGCCGAGTTACAAGGTTTGTTCGAATGCAAAGCACTGCAATGGGTACCTCGAGCCGCAGCAATAACAGCGAATGTACCTCCTGTCCATACAACATTTGTGGATGCCATAAAGACAGATGAGTCTACAGGTCAGGAGAAATACAAATCGCGACTAGTAGCTTTAGGAAATAGGATGAAAGAATACATTCATTACAATCCATATGAATCCTCTTCCCCCACCGCCCAACCAATGTTTCTTTTGCTACTGCTATCTTATGCTGCATTCAATGACTTCATGATCTCTCACCTCGACTTTTCACAAGCCTATTCCCATGCAGATATGAAGGACATTGCCTTCGCCTTTCCGCCTAAGGGGTACGAAAACAAAAGCGACCCTTCAATGATTCTATTGTTGAAGAAAGCACTGTACGGAACCCCCCAGGCAGGGCGAAGGTGGTTTGACCATGTGTCTACTAATGTGAGAAGTATAGGATATAAATAGTCAACATTAGACCCATGCATTTTCTTCCTACCTTCAGTCACAGGCAGACAGAAACTACCCCCCTATCTACTCCTGCGCACTGATGACTTGCTCGTGTTTCATAATACCAAAGACGAGCACAATGCCCTGTTCACCAAACTGAAACATTCATTTAGAGTGAAGGACCTAGGACAAGTCAAAACATTTTGTGCTTGCAATTTGTTCGGACTTCAGAGGGCATAGTCATACATCAGCATGAATACATTAAGGGCATGCTTAGGGATTTCAACTTCCAAGAAGCCAAGCCAGTCGCTACCCCTACAGCGACGACTGACCCTCCCCCGGCCAGCAAAGAAGCTATGCTTCGGCGTTTCTCGCTCCCTCGCTTGCTTGGCGCCCTTCTCTGGCCTGCGACTCAGACTCAACCGGCCATCACCTACGCGGTCAACCACGCGGCGGTACTCGCATCAAAGAAGCCTGACGTGGCGTACTCAGAAATAGCTCGCATCCTCAGATTTCTGCGAACACCTAGAGGGATTTTCTTCCCATTTCGGACCCGCAGCTTCGAGCTTATATCGTATTCCGATGCCAACTTGGGCGCATGTGAGTACACGCGACGATCAAGAACCGGCCAACTGCACATGACGACTGGGCCCATCGCATGGAGTTCGAAGCGGCAACCCACAGCCGCACTTTCGACTCAGGATGCTGAAACGATCGCCAACTCAACGACATGCCGAACAGCAATCGCGATATTGCATATGTGCAAGGACGTTGGAATTCCGTTGCCGACGCCATCAACTATCAATAACGACAACCGGGGGGCGGTCCTGAACGCAACGAACGGCATGGCCACTGATCGCACACGCCACTTAGCACTCAAACACCATTACGTGGTAGAACGAGTACGGGCTGGCGAAGTGATCGTACGACACGTTTCGACGAAGGACAATCTGGCGGACATGCTGACGAAGTCACTACCGACGCCACGTTTCTTGGAACTAGTCGCACAGTTTACGGTGTTGCTCAAGGACGCTTTACCGCATTTTGAGGTTTGATGCCTCTAGCTTTTACAGACACTTAGGATGAATTTATTCAACAGACTTGCTACACCGCTGCAAGGACCTGCATCCTTTGATGCTTACGAATTTTTTTTTCATTTTTAGTGTTAATGCAACATTAACATGTATCATACTTCATCATCATGAATCGCTAGTTACATATAGTTTCATATGGCCAATCATGTTAGTAACTTGAAGATAATATACATATACATATAATATTATGTTATGCCGAGGGGGAGAGTAAGCAATAATATTTACTAAATATATTGTTACCTTTATGGTCAATTTCACGACATAACATTTATATTTGACCGGATCATATTCATTACCTTTTTCATATTTCGTATCATAATTATTATTCGTTACGTTGATATTACCGTTATTCACAATTAGTTGCCAGTTAGTATAGATTGGCCCATACTGAATCATCACTTGAATTTCTGACCACAAGATCAGTATATAAATTTGTGGTATTTATTTCACTATAAATTTATGGTAAATTAGATTGAGTTTCAGTCATTGGTTTCTAACCATTGATTAAATTCATTACTGTTCCTTCAAACTTTGATCAAAGTGCCTCAGCGCAAACGATTATTCAAGTATCCGGAGACTAATGTCTACTAGTGTACGTACTTGGTCCCCCTACCAGTGGGTATGGAGGCCAGCAGAGTCTGACACTCTATCCACAGCCGGGTCCCCCCCCCCTTTCAGTACAGCCACACACAACACATACACACGTAGATCTTCCTGGTCCACCCGCCTCCCCTCACCAACGGCCTGGTCTCCCTACTAGTGGGTATGGGGGGCAGCAGAGTTTGATGGTCCAGCCTCAGCCGGGTCCTCCCCCCCTGCTTGTTTGTTTTTTGCTTGCATGCTTGCTTGTTGGTGCAGCGAACGCAGTGGGTGGTCCCCCTGCTAGTGTGTATGGGTGGCAGCAGAGTGTGACAGCTCAGCAAGGTCTTTGTCCTCCCATTCCCCCTCCCCCCTCCCTCTCAGTACAGCCACAAACAACACATACACACGTAGGTGTTCCTGGTCTACCCGCCTCCCCTCACCATATGCATCAGCCCGTGGCCGGTCCCTCTAGTGCCCCGCTTCAAAATCCTCACTATTGTTTGTGTTTAATTAGGCATGCAGCAGCAAGTTTTTCCTTCGCATGGTAACCCCCCGCCTGCATCGCAGATCAAATATTTAATTGTTGTACTTGTCTGAATGTAGGGTTGCAGCAGCTGCAGGTACAGCCACTGGCTGTAGCAAACCAGCAGTCCCAGACGCAGCAAGGATCTGTGTTTTCAGCCCTGGTTCAGTTTGATCAAATGATCCAGAGGCAAAACTACATGAATCAGTCCAAGTAGTAGATAGTGTCTTACAATCCCCCCCCCCCCCCCCGGCGCGGTAGTGGTCGGTGCGGCTCTGTTACAATTTCAGCAATATATTAAGGCAATCATCGATGTTAAGTGTGTCACTAACATGCTACGCATCAATGATTGCCTCAATCAGTCAATCGATTTGCGCCGCCGGGGGGTGGGGGAGGTGACCTCCCCCCCCCCCCCCGGGGGTAGTGGTCGGTGCGGTATGTCTAGAGCTAAGCGAAATAAATTTATTTCTTGTTTTTATTATTTGTTTCAAACTCTTTAGAAATATTCAAATTAGATTAGTATTTACTACTTCCGGAAAGCCTCCCCCCCATCCCCCCTCCTCTACCCCCCCCCTCCGGATCCCGGCAGTAGTGGCCGGTGCGGTAGGCCCAGGTGCCACCCGGACCTCATAAGTGAGGGAAATTAAGTAAAATAATAAAACTAAAATGTTTTTATTGTTTTCCTGTGAATTTGCAATGATTTACGTAATTTTATAATGTTTCGGAAAAATCAACTTCATATAGCTTCATTTAGCTTAAAACGTAGACTTGCCTCCTTCCGAAAATAATGTTATACCTGTCCTTAAGCCTTTTCCACATAGCGTCAGGTTGTTCAAAGCAGCCCAAATCCGGTGTTCCATCTCTGACTAGGTCTGTGACCAATCGCTTTGCCTCTCCCTTGAGATGCGTAAAGATGATAGTGAATAACTCTACCCTCTTCTCTCTCACTGCTACTAACAGACTGTCGTCATAGCTTACCACGAGTTGTCGTTCTTTACGCTTCTTCTTGCTCGCAGTGCCCACTCACTTCTTTTCCGTCGCCGCAGCTGTAGAGAGTCCTGCTGTTGGTCCTTTTGCCTCGCCACTGCCACTTAGTTCTGCACTGCCAGAGGTACCGGACGATTGAGAGGTAGAGGTCCTACTCTTTCCTCTCCTTTCCTCTTCATACTCCCTAGAGGCAGATTCATGTTTGGTAGTGCTGCCTGAGCTCTCTTCTTCTCTTACATCTCTTTCTTCTTGTTCCTCCCCTGCATCAGAGTCTTCGGAGGCTGGACTGTCTTCCGACCCATCCTCTGCATCATCCAAGTCCGGCATAACAGTCTCTTCCTCTTCATCGGTTACACTCCCCTGCAGCCCCAAAGCACTGTTTAAGATTCCGTTTGCATAGCTGCTGCTGGCTGCCCTCTTCTTGACATGTTTTCCCCACCGACTCATATAGTCTGGTACGTTCTTGCCTGCCATGTGCAGCCTTCGTAGGTTGGCACGATGTACTTCTAGTTTATGCCCTCTCAGGCCCTCAAATCCACCTTTAAGGTCCTTCCTAGTTGCCTCTAGCATTAGAGCACGTCGGAAGTCTTCCCAGTCCTCCCTACCGCTGTAGTAAGGTATGTTGTTTCAATCATTTCCATTTTTCAGTTTTTCAGACATCTGAAGTTACTTTTCCACTCCAGAAAGGTTGTTGTTCCCTGTCTGTTTGTGTTCCTGACTGGCTGACACCTGTCCTGCAAATCCCCCTTCAAGAGTGCGTTGCAATTGTCCTCCTTGCAGCAAACTGCTGTTGGCCTTTTCCTGTTGGTTTCCTCTGGCAAGTAGCTATCCTGCACCCACCAACACTCCTGCGCGCCACAAGCACCCCTGAACTGGTTTCTGGGCTTGCCTGATAATGGGGTTTTGTGGTCCAAACCCCTAATCCGTTCCTGTAGATGTCCTTCTGACCCGAAGGCTCACTCTTGTCTCCTGTCGGTAGCCCAGCCTCTGCAGAGCTCTACCCCCTGTCCAACCACAACGATTCACGCAGTGGCACTGAAGCACTGTTGGAAGGACTTCCCTTCTGCTGTGTCACTCTTGGGTGTGATACAGACCGTGGATGCCTTTCCTCTTGATCACTCTAGGTGATTTGTTGTGCTTCAACACGTACAAAGATCATAACCCTTAAGAAGTTGAACAGAATAGAAGGTATTAGAAGCAGGTTTAACGTCTCCCAGGCGTGCCCGGTTGACTATCTAACCAGCTCCACACGTCCTTTAATAGGTTATTCAATAATACAGACAAAAGCCCGCCAATTGCAAACAAACGAAACAGTTGATGCAGGTCACTAAGTCATAAAATAAAAGGTATCCATACATGGCATATTGGCATTGGTGCCACCAATGCCACACACACTAGTAAATATACCTTTTTCCCATACTATTATAAACTATAAATATTAACTAACGTATATACCGGTTGTATTAATCCCATCACCTAATTCACTTCCCAAGCTTCGAGTCAAACTGCGGGAACCGTCCTCTAGCTTAGCTAACCAAGGGCGCGGCTGATAACCTGTTAGAACATACATCTAAGTACTGGACGGTTCCTGCACAGAGGTAGCAAGGCGTCCACGGACCGGTTCAAGCTCAGTCACGATCGCATCGTACCACAAGCTTTATATATTGAAAAGACTGCAAAGACAGAACAATTTGTCACGGCGCGTCCAGAAGGGATTGCTCAACCGATACACATCCTACGGATCGGCCGGGTTATACTGAATCGGGCCGTTACAGTATTAATACACTTGAACCTATTGGTTTAACACTAAACTTTGGGAAGCTACCCATCGTGGAACCTTTACCGACCCCTTTCAGGATCTATCCGGGCTACCTAGCAAGACTATCACGCAGTATGGAAACGCACTTTAATAACTCGTATAAATAAAGAACTGACTCTGTGACTTCCATGTCACAAACAGACTAACTTAGGTGCTGGTCTGTCGCATTTTCAGTTAACACTGGTATTATTGACTGTCCGGCCTATTGACAAATCAACTATCCAAGTAACGGTGAATTAAATTGAAATAGCTACGACTAACGCTCCCCCTTAGTTATTTGTCAATATCATAACTACTGTCATAAGTGTCTTATCGTTCTTAAGCAAAGGAAAATTTTGCGAGCGCTTCCTGTAAGGGGGTATCAAAAGTCACTAAAAACTATATATATAGAAATGTTATAGGTGCAAGGAAACAAGTGAAAAGAAAGATAAGCGAGCTGTATGCGTTAAAAAGAAGTTATCCATCGATTCTTGCCACCGGCCGCCGAAAATATCAGGTGGGCCCGCCACCGGCCACCCGAGTCCCAGAGTGTCACTCCCCAGCGGCCTGGATTCCCGCGATCCGATCGCCAACTGCCTCGATCCTATCGCCAACGCGCGTCCAGCTCAACACCTATAGAAATATCACTCCCACAGCAAGAAGAAACAAAACACAAAACAAAAGTGAAACACCCATAATCATTCCGGGGTATCCGGAATGTCAACCGTAAATTTGTTGAGCAAATAATGAAACTGCTCGCGCGGTAACTGTTTAGTAAGTAAATCACCTATCTGCTTTTTAGTTCCTACCTTTATAAACGTAATCTCTCCATCTCTCTGAAGGTGATGAATGAAGTGCAATTCGAGAGGCAAATGTTTGGTGCGGGGTCCGGATAATCCTCTCTCACCCGCGAGAATTGTTTGCGAGTTATCCTCGAAAATTTCAACTGCACCTTTTTGCGGAATTCCGAGTTCCTGTCTGACATGACCTATTGCTAGTCCTTCTCTTCTGCATTCAGCAGCAGCGTAAATTTCCGCGTCATTTGAAATAAGTGCTATCCTACTCTGTCTTTTTGAAAGCCAACCTATCGGGTCTCCTCCCCACAAGATTATAAAACCCGTGCGAGACTTACCCGTTTTCAAGCAGACTTTATGAGCGGCATCAGGCCATAAAGTGACCTTAGGGTAGGACATACCCTCTTGAACGGATTTTGGTCCGTTAAATGCTATACCGCGAAAGGACTTGATTAAATAGCGTATAATTCTGCCTAACATAGCATAAGTTACTCCTTTATATATGGTTTGCATGACGCTTGCAGCATTAAGAGCTTGTTCGATATCTGGTTTTGTCATTTTGGCTAAATAAAGCAAAAACTGCCTACTATATTCGGAATAGACATTTTACGCAAAGCAACATCTTCCGACATTGCTTCCGGTGTTTGGTCTACCGCAGGGGTACTGACCGGACGAGAATTTGCGTATCCTGTCTCACGTAAAATTTGCAACTGGTACTTTCACTGGTCCTAAACGATTCTGCCTTTCTCATGCACTATCTCTATACTTTTGAATTCTTTTGCGACTCCTAGCCTTTTTAGTGGGTAGTACCGTTCTAACGCCGACGCGAATTTATCATAAGCTTCTTTGTTAGGTGCGGAAAATATCAAATCATCCACGTGAAATACTCCCATTATAGCTTCTTTTATAGGCTTGTCTTTCTCTACGAACATGCATAAGTCGGAGTCCAACAACCTAAATCCTAGCTTTACTAACTTAGGGGCTAGTATGTCATACCACCATCTACCTGCCTGGGGCGCACCATACAACGCTCCGTCAACACGCAATATCATCCCCTCTTTGCCCTCTCTATCCATTTCATCAGATGGGTAGGCAAATATCGGATCTTGCATGCGGGCATTTAAGTAAGCATTTTTGAAATCGATTCCGTAAAGCTTATTACCATGCAAGGCAGTTAGTTTGGCAAGCATGAGCAGTGAGCGATGTGAGGCACAAGGGACAAACAATTGGTCAGGGTTGAAACTAACTCGTGGCTCTAACATGTCTCCTCTTAAAGCTAATCTAGACTTAACAAACTTCCTTCCGTTCTCGTCTATCTTTACTTTGTGAACACATGTGAGCCTAACGATTTTGCTAACACCAGCCTTTTTGGCTTCGCTATAGTTCACCCATGTGTATGTCTTAAAGTCCTTAAGAGATTGTATCTCTTTCTTCATGCCCTTTAATAGCTCTTTCGCTGCCAATCTCTGCTCTGCTATCTCTTTAGGCACACGAATGTTAAAATAAAGCAAAAGCTCGTTTGGTTCATAATGCATCTGTCATAACATAACATAGCACTCTCCAACTCTCCAGCAGGCAATACGGACTCTCCCTCACTTACCTTGTACTTATTGATCTCAGAATCTAGCATCTTCTCTAGTCTGTCCTCAAATTGAACAAAGTGAGATGGCTTAGGTTGTTTTCTAACTTTTAACCTCTCTTTGGGGGTACACTTCTGCTTCACTATGCCTGTGCGCACTCTACTCTGCCAGCCCTCTCCGTATGTCTTCTCTGCCCACTCGTATTCCCACTCTCTTGCAAGGACTCTCACTCTCACTTTTTTCTTCTTCTTCTTCTTCTTCTTCTTCTTCTTCTTCTTCTTCTTCTTCTTCTCCTCCTTCTTCTTCTTCTTCTTCTTTCTCTTCTTCTTTCTCTTCTTCTTTCTCTTCTTCTTTCTCTTCTTCTTTCTCTTCTTCTTTCTCTTCTTCTTCCTCTTCTTCTTCCTCTTCTTCTTTTTCTTCTTCCTCTTTCTCCTTTTCTTCTTCTTCCTATTCCTATTCTTCTTCTTCTTCTTCTTCTTCTTCTTCTTCTTCTTCTTCGTCTGCTGTTGCACTGTCAGCCATTGATCGTTTTTCACCTGCCATTGCACCATCGATTGTTAATGCTCTTTCTTCTGCTTTCAGTGCTTCCCCTCTAGCTACTGTTACTCCTTCTTCTACTGTTACTCCCGTTGCTACTGTTGCTCCATCTTCTACTGTTGTTACTTCGCCTTCGTCTTATACTGTTGTCACTCCTTCTTTTACTACTACTCCTTCTACTTCGTCTGTTCCCTTTGCCCTCGTAAGTAAGCAGCGAGATGGCGGTGCCACTTAAGCTGATGTACCTTTCTCTCCTTCTTCTTCCTCTTCTTTTTCTTTTACTCTCTCTCCTCCTTCTTCTCTTCCCTCTCCTCTCTCTGTTACCCCTCCTGTCGTCAGTCTTCACCCTTCATCCAAGTCTCAGGCCGACTTTGTCCCTTTGCCCAAGTGGGTTTGGGAAGTGGCCAGACAGGAGGCGGAAGAAGAGCTGGGTGCTTGGGTTCGCTCAACACCGTCTCAGGTCAGAGCTAGCGGTGCAGTTGAGAAGTAGTTCTCATGCTTGCCCGTAGCTAGTCAGAACTTTCCAGATTGTAGTGTGCCATTACTGTCTCTCTCCTCTTTGTTGTCCAAAGTGGAAGGAGGTAGTATGTGGTGGCACAGCTTTCCTTTTTGGTCGTTTTTCTCCCCCTTTTCATCCAATGCCTCTCTGTCTTCACTGGTCGATAGATTGCGCTCCGCGCACGTGGTCGCGCTCGCTGGATACGAAGGCAAGGTGGAGGCTCAGTGCTTCGAGCCTTGGACCACGCACGTGTGGTTCGAGAGAACTTCGGACCCAGGTCGACGCTGGGGAGGAATAGCTCTTGTTGACTTTCGTTTCGAGAGGGGGAGGGGACGCTCGGTGTGCTTCTTTGGGTTGGAAGAGAACGAGCCCAGGTTCGTGCCGGGTGAAAGACTTGTACTGCCGCCCTGCAAGGGAAAAAACAAACCGTACAACACAGTTTTCAACGTGGATGAGATCCTCAGCGACGCGAGCGAGTGCTTGCCGCCCGACGAAGTAACGTGGTTGAAGGGTTTTCTCAGTGGCACCCAGACGTTGTACAGGGGCACGGGAGAGTTCCTCCGTGACTATTCCGTTGTTGATAGACTGTTGCCCGAGGACAACCAAAAACTCTATGCAGAAGTCATGAGCTGTGTAGATAAAGGTTACATGGTGGGACCGTTCGTCAGACCGCCATTCCCCAACGATGAGGGAAAGAACCAGGCAATAGTTTCGAAACAATATGCAATCCCCAAGGACAAGTGGCACCCGGAGAACGGGAAGAAGAGACTTATCAATGACTTGTCATACCCACACCATCTTTCTTTTAATCAGCTATGCCCCCGAACAGACGATGGGGTGGAATATTGTTCGCACGACGGACAGATGGCCAGGATTGTTGAGGCTGGACCGGGGTGCGTCGCGCTCATAGCCGACATCAAAGATGCATACAGACAAACCCCGCTGGACCCTTCAGTGTTTTGGCAGCACGTGGTGGCAGTCAAGAGTCCGGAGACCGGCAAGACTGAGTACTACGTTCAAGTCTGCCCGGGTTTCGGCGCTGTGCCAGCTGCGGATCAGTGGAATAGATTCTCTCGAGCCTTGGAGGTCATTTACCTTTACCGGACGATCCCCATGAAGCTCTACGTCGACAACTCCGACATCATCGCCAAAGACTGGGAACGTGCTTTCGCTTTACTTAAGAAGTTCAAGAATCTGTCGAAGCGCTTCGGCATCCCGTGGCACAAGGAGGAGGAGGTGAGCCAGACCTTCCGCGCATTGGGCTGGTACAAGGACACCTGGGAGGGTAATTGGTACGTCGAGTTGCCACACGACAAGAGAGACATCGTGATCGCCGGCTTGGACCGCCTTGCTACCAACTCTCTCTTCAGGCTAAAGACGCTCGAGAGACACCTCGGCCTACTGTCCTACGTGGCTCAAATGCTGTTCTACGTGCGTCCTGCTGTGGCCCAGCTACGCCAACAGTACAATAGCTACGTCAAAGCCGAAGCCAAGACAGCACGGGTATGCGCACGGACGTCGACGGCGGAGAGATGGTCCCGCGATGTGCTGGTGCAAGATAATTTCCGGCTACCCATCTCGGACTTCCTACGGATCGGGCACTTCGATGAAGAGAAAATGGTGTGGATAGGAGATAGCAGGAAATGCACTATCTGGACCGATGCGAACCTCTCACAAGTGGAAGAGACGCAGGTGGGGGGGAAAGGGGGCGCTCATCGCGGCCCCGGATCGGTCCAAAGGGCTGTACATATGAGAATATTGGACAGAGGAGGAGTTAGCCCTGCTGAGATCAAACAAGAACGTGCCATCTTTCCCCCAGCGTGAGGCTTAGTACTGTGCCTTCTCTGCCGCATCGAGAGTGGCCGCAGTCCTTGGCTTTCGGAAGATGCACATTGTGACAGATTGTAAGGCGGCGGCGGGCTTTGTAAACTCGTGTTACTCCGCCCAGCCGCACGTACAGAGACTCTTAGAATTGTGGGCCACGAAGCTAGTCCGGGCAGGCATTGCGTTGACGGCTTCTTCTGTCCCGCGAGAGCGCATCTCTGTTATGGACTGCTTGGCCCGTGCGCAGGTAGATCTAGCGCGAGACTTATGGCGAGAGATGAGCCTGTCCGCGCCTTCTTCAACGCGTCTACGGCCGCTACAGAAGTCCCTTAGCTTGTTGACTCCGCGGTCGAGTTGATGGCCCAGTCGCTTTCAGCTGGCACCAGCGCAACGTATGGTTCTGCCATCCACAAGCTTCAAGAGTTCGGGGAGTCCTACGCTACAGATCGCTGGAAGCCCCAATGGTGGAGGCCAGACCCAGTTTTCATCGTGCTCTTCCTGGTTTGGCTGTCCCGCTTCTTCGCCGTCTCTACTGTTAAAGTATATATGTATGCCATCCGGGACTTCTATCTCCGGTTGGGAATGGATGATCCAACCGACAAGCACTATGTCGAGATGGTATGGAAAGGAATCAAGCGCAGTAAGCGCACAAAATTGACAATCGTCTGACGCTCGAATTCTGGATGCTTCTTGCTGTGGCGTCCTTCGTATTCGGACAACGTTCTAATAGAGCCATCCCCAAGTCTACGCGCCACTTATGGATAACCGTGGCAACCGTTGCGGTCTGGGGTTTCTTTGGTCTGTTCCGGGTCGGCGAGTTGGTAGCCTCCGGCTCCCTTGCCACCTGTCGATTCCTTGTTAATTCTTCTGTGAGGACCGTCTACAGCGATGGCCTCAATCTCATTATAGTACGACTCGATGGTGCCAAGCAAGATCCCTTCCGGCGAGGCTGTGACGTGGGGCTCGGGAAGCAAGACAACCCGCTAATCTGCCCGCACCAATGGAAGGAGCTATACTGCAAGAGCCGTGATTGCTTCAGTCTTCCGTCAGCCGGTCTGCAGCCGTTCTTCCGCCTCGCTGACAATCCCCAGTTAATCGCATTACGTTTGTCGACACAATGCGCTTCCTGCTTAAGAAGGCCCGTGTTCCTACAGCAGCTCGCTTCAACGGAATTTCGCTACGCCGCGGGGGTGCTGCTCATCTCTTCGCCTGCGGTGCCTCCGACACTACCATCATGCGAGCGGGCAGATGGTCATCCAACTGTTTCAGACTCTACGTGGGCGCCAACATGACAGAACTAGTTATAGAACAGAGGGCAAGGGGGGGGGGAGGGTCAGAGAAGCTCTAGGCTCAGGCTCGGGTGGGGGTGGTTAGTCTGAGTTAGTTTCACGCTCGCTCTTTTTCAGTGTGACCGGACCGTCTAGTCTTGGACGGATCCGGCCGCAGTGTTCCACTTGCCTTGTCGTATGTTGAGCGAGCTTGAAAGAGCGCTTGAGCCTAGACCTCTATTCTTTTCCCCATTTGATTCCGACGAGATCGGATCGTCTAGGCTTCCATTGAAGCTCTGTTCTTTGTTCTGTGTTTCTCAGTAAGGAAAAAGTAACAAAGGATTAAAGTAGATTTTTCCAATAATGAAACAATTACCGCCAGTCAAACTGACGACGTCACACAAAAGATGTACCTCCAGAAAATGACCCACGAAACTGCCTGATATGAGCAATAAGGGTAATGGTAAAAAGCTAGTGCCACCAGTACCAGAAAAGGTACTCTAAATGAATGTATTAATAACTAATAATACTACTAACCGTAACGAATAATGCTAACGTACCAAATAGCAATACGGACGTAGTTGAGGAGGAAGGGTCTAATTAATTGTCCAATGGTAAATTGTGGACACTTGAACTACAAGTTGGACTTGAAGCACTCCTTCAAGTCACTACTTAGCCATTTTCAAGTCACGCACCTCACCAACTCACAATCTACGTTCATCGTGTTCGTACCGTCTTTACAACCCAAGTCTGCAAACAAGTATTAATAGAAATCTACGTAAATAAACGAAGTGACCTCTCAGCTATAACTAAACATTCGACAATCTTGGGGGTATCCCTTTTTCCGAAATTTTCCATGAAGTATATGGACTTTTTTGAAAACGTGTGGAAATGAAAGGAAATCAATTCACTGATTGCAGAACATATAAAAATAATATTAAAACATGTTTTTATTAATTGTAATACACTTTAACTTCATCTTCAGAGGTGGGCAGGAACCGGTCCGACACGGTAATCTTTCTCCTTTTTCATAGTCCCGGCTACTATGAATCTATGATGATAACAATGCCCAACATGCAGAATTTGCTTTTAAGTTTGTTTATCTTTGTTTACATTAAGCATTTTACTTTATTATGATAATAAACATTGCTTTTACCTACAATAAATTCCCCCCGGGGGGGGGGGAGGGGGGAGGGGGGAACGGGGGAGGAAGAGAAGTGCGATGTCGCCACGCAAAATACATAGATTCTACAACAAAATTTCTTTAATTACTAAAAAAAATAATAAATCTAACTCCGTAATATCATACTAACTAAATTAGAAGTTTGTTTAACTCTTGCACGCGACAAACGTTCTTAATCACGCTTTCGACCATAACAAACCTGCCAGTGCAAAAAATTACGATTAATACTACACTACTACAAAGAAAAAAAACACAAAACAAATTCAAACATCTTTCAGATGAAGGAGAAAAGTGAAAGCTATGCAAACTACCTGGTGCGTGCATTTGAAGTTAGCGCCGAGTCAGCGCAAGCGATGCTAAAACAAACTCCCATGCGTTAGGTGAGCTGGGAGCGGTGAGACCGGTGCCGCGTTGGGGGGTGGAAGGTGAGTTACCAGCAGACAGAGCGCCAGCTGCCATCCGCGCGATGAGATCCTCCAGCAAGCTTTCTCTCTCGCTCTTACTATTTTTGTTGTTGTTGTTGTTGTTGTTGCTGTTGTTGTTGCTGATGTTGTTGTTGTTGTTATCATTATCATCATAGTTTTTCTTGTTCTTGTTATTCTTCTTCATCTTCTTCTTCACTCTCTCGTTCTCTTCTTCTGAGCTTTCCTCCTCCTCCTCCTCCTCCTCCTCCTTCTCCTTCTTCGAATTCTTCCTCTTTCTTCTCTCCTCTTCCCGTTGTCGCTTCTCTTGCGCCTCTTTTTCCTTCCGATCTTGCGCTTCTTTTTTCTTCCTTTCCTCCTCTCTCAACTTTCTTTCTTCTGCTAGCATTTCCTTAATGGATGCGGCTTGTTCTGACATTGCCTTGTTCACAAGATCCTGAACGACTTCTTTCGACACGCCGGCGGACGAACTACCCTGAATACAATACCGGTCGCCGTTGTTTTGAAAGAAGTCGTTCATTTCTTGCGAACAAGGCAGTGGCAGAACAAACCAACAGCAACGACAACAACAACAACAAAGAATAATAATAATAATAATAATAATAATAATAATAATAATAATAATAATAATAATAATAATAATAATAATAATAATAATAATAATAATAATAATAATAATAATAATAATAATAGTATATCTCCTGCCAATTGCTGAGACAAAAGGCCATGTGCATCCAGTCCTCCATTCCATAAGGAAAGTCTCCACACCAATCGGTGGAATAAAGGAAGTGACGGCATAGAACATCACTCTAGGAGCTTTATACCAATCAGCCCATGGAAAGGGACCGATGGCCTATGTACTCCCTAAATAATAATAATAATAATAATAATAATAATAATAATAATAATAATAATAATAATAATAATAATAATAATAATAATAATAATAATAAAGTTTGAAAAAAAAATGTCAGCGCTTCCCGTTAGAGAGATTATACTCGGAAAAAAAAAGACAGGGAAAGGCTCACTGATAGAATGCCACACACACTAGCTAGCCATACTAAAGCTAGTAGCTATACTCCCCTCTCTAAACTATATGCTGCGGCGCCCAAAGAGACCTTTTGACCCCCCCCCCCCGGGGCCCCCCCCCCTCACAAAAAAAAAGAAAAAGAAGAAGAAGGAGTAGGAAAGATTATACCTCCAACGACATGTCCACTTCATCAGCGTCGACCGCGGGCTTTTTGGACTTCGGCTTGCCTAGTCACGTCAGAAATTAGAAACACTGAAAAAAAAGCACACAAAAAAAGATGAAATTTGCTAGTACCTGGCTTTTTCTTGCTGGACCCCTTAGGCATAGGAGGCTCAGGGGTCTCTTCTTCTTCAGGGACGTCTGGAACGTCTGGAACATCGTCGACGTCGATGGATTCTGCACAAAGAACCAAACAATATTACATACATCCTTCATTTTTCATTACATACAATGTTGCTACCGAATCTCAGTTTTTTTGGCCTGCCCGAAGAGCGAGGCTCAGTCGGGCCCTTTTTTTGATTCTTCTTCTAACGTTTCAGGCGAGCATGCAGTAAATATGCAAAATAAAGAAAAGGAAGATGCCAAAAAAAACAAAAACAAAAACAAAAAAAAAAAAAAAAAAAAAAAAAAGATGGAGCTGGTGGAGAAAAAGAATAATAACATGTATATGAAGAAGAAAAAGAAAAATGGAAGAAGAAGAGGAAGAAGAAGAAGAAGAAGAAGAAGAAGAAGAAGAAGAAGAAGAAATGACCTTGTTTGCTTCGTACAGAAGCAAAAGCTCCCGCTTCCGCCAGTTGCAAATCATAGGCGGGTTCGTGGGGTTACCGACGTAGAGGAGCCACGCGGGCTTCACCTGCTTCTCGAAGTCCATCGGCGACGGATCAAGCATGCAAGAGTGTTTAAGGTTAAAACCAAAAAAACCCATGAGCTGATATTGGATTTCGTCAGCCTTGCCATCGCCGTCAGTGTCGACCTCGCGCGCAGCAAAAATGAAGCGCTTCGATCCTGCAACATCCAAGTATAAAAAATATGTGCAGCTTGTGAATTTTGAAAAACATACAGTACCTCGATTGACTTGCGCAGGAGTCTTCTTGCGCCAACCAATGGGAAAGACAATGAAGAGCCTGCAAATAAAAAATAAACAATCAGTTTATAAAAATCTTTCATACTTATAGGGAAAAAGACCCGGGAGCACAAGGTGAAGTTTCACCCTCACATGTCTCCACTTGCGTGGACGCCTTCAGTTCGAAATTGTTGTACTTTGTAAGTGCAACGTCGAGCGCGAGCGCCCCCTCCCGATGTTTGTTGTCCTCGGATGTGAACTTAAAGAGCAAGCTAATTAAAGCAGCAGCAAAAGAGGAATAATAATAATAATAATAAAAAGAGAGTTTAAATTAAAAAAAAATGGCAGCGCTTCCCGTTAGAAGAAATATACTCGAAAAAAAAAACAGGGAAAGGCTCACTGATAACTGATAGAAGGCCACACACACTAGCTAACTATACTAAAGCTAAGTATCTATACTCCCCTCTCTAAACTATGCTATCGAATAATAATAATAACAATATAATAATAATAATAATAATAATAATAATAATAATAATAATAATAATAATAATATGTATCGTCTGCCAATTGCTGAGCCAAAAGGCCATG
>WBZZ01001560.1:0-2500 GCA_019918135.1 Paulinella micropora
TTTCATTTTTGTGACAAAAGTCCAAATTTTCAAATTTAACGATAACATTTCGCGAAAATTTACGATATTTTGCGAACGAATATAGCAGTTAATTTGAAAAATTCAAATTTTCACCCAAAATCAAAATTCCAACCAAAACTGAAATTCCAACCAAAACAGAAAAATCAATTTTTTTTGTTGTCTTGAATGTCAACAGCAATACCTCAACTGTAGAGGGGCAGACCAAGCATAAGAGTCAAGTAACGACAAGCCGGACAACACTTGATGCCACTATGTAATGTACGGGCCGGCCGACAGAAATATAACCAAACACAGTCCTCAAAAAGAGAATGATGTCTCGTTATATTAGCTCAGTGACGCAAAGACAAAAAGCAGCCAAAAGACCAGGATCAAATTTGCATTTCAGACGTGTCCGGCCAGACGAAATCTATAAATAAGTTTTTTACCGGATAATTCGGGGGGTGATGTCCACACAGAAACATAGACAATATTGTATAAGACATTACCGGTATTATTAATATATTTTGATAATGATTTTATTAATATTAATATTAATATTTATAATAATATAATTTTGAATTGATACCGGTAGCAATAAATATTATATATTAACTAATATTCATGATATTCAATTATTTAAAGTCGTTCAATGGGAATAAAATATAATAGAAGCACTTTTATTTTGAATCTAAAATGCAAGGTTGTATTATATTATATGTCTTGTTCAGAGATTTACAGAATACGGACAAGAAACAGGAAATGATCGGGCGTTTTCTGCTCGGTATGTGTCTGCATATATCCTCTGCGCAGTCATATGATCTTAGTACACTAACCATTGAACAAAACACACGTACACACAACAGCACAGACAAGTGCGGATGTGTGCGGTAGATAAATAGATCAGAGAAGTTTCAGTGAAGCATACGACACGAAACAAAACAGCTGGAAGAAGGGAAAAGATAAGAGCTGACAGGTTGAAGGACACAGAACCAACCAAGATATACTTATACCCACATTAATATGTCTAAAAATACGTATATGCGTATGCATGTATATATATGGAAAGAACCAAAGACGGAGATCGATATGGAGAAAGAAAAAAATGACACGTTATGACACCCTGTTGACTGGTACTTACGGCAGGCAGAACAAGCGAACGAGTCAAACTCGGCGTGGCGGTGTCTTCGGCGGTGGTGTTGCTTGGTGGTTTGGAGCCGGTTGGTGGTGGTTCTGGGGTGGTAGGTTGGGTTTTGCGTATGATGGATCCACTGCGAGGGGCAAGAAGGAGAGGGGCATCACAGCTAGACAACCCTATTGAGTCAATCCCAAGAAAGGCTCTCGGGGTTTTTCCACTTCACGTGGGCAAACGCACCTAGAATCCGGGAATTTGTCCACGCAGTGCGGTCGATTCCAGGGATCACGTATTATGAGAGAGGTTTCTAGCTTTCAAGCGCACTTGAAAAAGCTAAGAACCACGAGAGAGCGAGAGAGAGAGAGAGAGATGAAAGAAGCTAGTGTAAAACGTTGTGCAAGTCATGTCGAGGGGTCCGCCGGGCCGGGGAGGGAACAATCGGCAATCACTGGTGTACATCCAGTCAACATGTCGTCCCAGCTGCATGCTATCACTGCGGCCGGAGGGCATCGTGAGACACACCAGATAAGTGCGGTTTCCAGTGTCGACGCTCCACCATATTACCTGATAGGTTTCCCGGCCAAAAATCTGCAGCTTCAGGCCGGACAAGGCTGGATGCACGTGCGCGCGGGGTCGGTCCGGTGGATCATGAGTAGAACTTGTAGAGGGCCAGCACGATGAGGAGGAAGGCAGGGACGAGCATGGCGTTAAAGGAACTGCCGCCGCCACCTGCACACATATGCATGTGTATGTATGTATGTACATATATGTATTTACGTATGTATGTATGTATGTATGTATGTGTTTACCGGATTTGCTGCCTGACATAGATTGCATGATGGCATCGTCAGCGCCTGTGTAACCCTTCACTTTGCCCACAACAAACTCCAGGGCCTAATCCACATATGTATGCATTTACGGACGTATTCATGTATGTATGTCTGTATGTATGTATGTATGTATGATGTATGATGTATGTATGTATATATGTATGTATGCATGTATGTATGTATGTATGTATGCGTTTGATGTGATGTGATGTACTTAATGTGATGTGGACGTAATCTGATGTGATGTGATGTGATGTGACGTATGTATGTATGTAATTTAAAGTTTATGTATGTATGACGTACGTACGTATGTATATATGTACACATGTATGCATGTATTTATGTATGTATGTATGTATGTATGTATATTTGTGTATGTTTGTTTGTATGTATGTACATGTATGTATGTATGTATGTATGTATGTATGAATGTATGTATGTATGTATGTATGTATGTATGTATATATGTATGTATGAATGTATGTACCTATGTAAATACGTATGAGCGTATATGTGAATGAAATGTATGTGTGTATGG
>WBZZ01001560.1:7500-15000 GCA_019918135.1 Paulinella micropora
TTTTCTTCAAACCCCTTGGAGAAGATTTTGCTCATGTCCACCCTTACGAAGATCCTTCGAGCCTCCTCGAAAAGAAGAGTCCAAAAGTGCACGTCCATCCGGACTATAAGTCACAACCCGGCATTGTCAACCCGAATTCCACCCACAGTGTTGACGCCGAGACATACTCTCATTTCGTCCAATAAGTGCCCCGAAAGAACCAATCGAAAGCAGAAAGCACCTGATTTTGCCATCAACACCAAGCGTATGGAAAGACATTGAAGAAGAACTCCAATCCGCCCTCCCTCTCATCCTCCCCTTATCTCTCATCCTGCATTCCGTCATAGCCGTCCAGTGTTGCATAGCCCGGGCTAGGTCCCTTCGGGGGTTTAGGCCTTTACACAATGTCATCATTGTAGCTTGCGCAAGCTTACGGTGCTCAAAACACTTGGACTAACGGCTTCCTTTTCTTTCTCTTCTTCCTTATCCTCCCACTCTCCATTCCTAGATTGCCTATTTCTTCAACGTCCTTCCTCCTCTTCTTTTTCCAGAACACAGTCTACCCGTGATTCCCATCCCGGACACATGCACAGTACACAAATTATTGTTTGATGTGAAACTGCGTTCCTTTGCAAGGACTACATTCCTTTGCGACATCTCATCTATGTATCTATCTATCTATCTATCCATCTATCTATCTACCTACCTACCTACCTACCTACCTACCTACCTGCCTACATATCTATCTATCTATCTATCTATCTATCTATCTATCTATCTATCTATCTATCTATCTATCTATCTATCTGTCTTTCTGTTTATCTATCTGTCTGTCTACCTACCTACCTAACTACCTGCATATCTATCTATCTATCTATCTATCTATCTATCTATCTATCTATCTATCTATCTATCTATCTATCTATCTATCTGCGTTCATAGGCGCGTGGTTGGGCATGTCGATGTGCAAGCACAAGACAAAGAAGGTAGATAGGTAGATAGATAGATAGATAGATAGATAGATAGATAGATAGATAGATAGATAGATAGATAGATAGCTAATTAGTTAGTTAGTTAGTTAGTTAGCTAGTTAGTTAGTTAGTTAGTTAGTTAGTTAGTTAGTTAGTTAGTTAGTTAGTTAGTTTAGTTAGTTTAGTTAGTTTAGTTAGTTTAGTTAGTTTAGTTAGTTTAGTTAGTTTAGTTGAGTTTGTTTGTTTGTTTGTTTGTTTGTTTGTTTAGTTTGTTTAGTTAGTTTAGTTAGTTTAGTTAGTTTAGCTAGTTAGTTAGTTGGTTAGTTAGTTAGTTGGTTAGTTAGTTTGTTGGTTAGTTTGTTGGTTAGTCAGTTAGCCAGTTAGTTAATTTTTACATACCTTTACTTGTACATGTGTGTGTAGAGCGAGTTTAGGAATCCTGCCTTTCTCTTAACGGTCTTCAACGGGCTATGGCTTTGCCTCTACTTCCTGATCGCGCTCGATCCTTAAGAACAGCCAATAACTAACTAACTAACTAACTAACTAACTAACTAACTAACTAACTAACTAACTGACTGACTAACTAACTAACTAACTAAACTATCTAACTAAACTACTCGATCCTTAAGAACAGCCACTAACTAACTAACTAACTAACTAACTAACTAAACTAACTAAACTAACTAAACTAACTAAACTAACTAAACTAGCTCGATCCCTAAGATCAGCCAGCAAGCCTACACCTCCGCCTCCTAGTGATACATACATGCATACATGCATACATACATGACATACATACATGCAACATACATACATACATACATACATACATACACATACATATATACATATATACATACATACATACATACATACACACATACATACGAATGCTACATATTTACTTACTTACTCACTTACTTACTTACTCACTTACTCACTTACTCACTTACTTACTTACTTACTTACTCACTTACTTACTTACTTACTTACTTACTTGCTTTTAAAGCAAACCTTTTTTTTATTATTATTATTATTTTTTTTTAATAATTATTATTATTTTTTTTAGTGAAGAAAATCTTACATACATATATACATACATACATACATCACAGTACGTACATACATATTAATACATGCAATACATACATACATGCCATGCCATGACAGTAATACATACGTACGTACATTCGCACGTGTACATACATTCGCACGTACATACATACATATACCGTGTACGATGCGGCTCGATGTTCACCCTAAGTTATTATTGAACTTGTGTGATCATGTCGAATCAAATTATACAGATAGGAATTTTATGATGATATTGTAATAATATTAATAGGTGGAGGTTTTCAACTTTCACTTTTTCAACTTTCACTTTTCAACTTTCAGTATTATAGTATTGATACAGAGTTTTTATATAATGGGCCTATAATTGAAGTTACGGTCACGGTCTTGCCGAATTGAAATTCTTAATCCGACGCCAACTCTGAGGCCGCTTCTTCTCCCCTTGTTCAGGCCAGGGCCAGCCCTATGCTATGTTCAAACTACTGATCACGTTACAATATTAACACTGATGGCCGCCTTCTTACCTGCCTGCATTTTCAGCCGTCACGTTGAAAGTTACGAAAGCGGCGGCAAGCGCGGCCGTTTGTGAGTTTGTATACAACTCTTCAAGTAGGCAGATACAACGAACTCTTGATAAGAACACTATGGCTGCTTTGAATCCTGACTCAGGGTGAACAGGTGAAATACCAGTAAATATTAATAGTAGAGAGGTCACTTCGTTTATTTACGTAATTTCGAACTCTTGGCAGGCTTGGGTGCAACGTACGGTCGAGTGTAGAACGTAGATTGTGAGCTCTCCCGTTCTCAAACTGCCAGTGTCGCGAGTCTTCAAGTAAACAGTCATAAACGCATAGTTGTCTGGTTGCTGGACTTGAAAATTCCCCAAATTGATTTGGGAAGTCTCAAGGCGAAAATGACTGGGAACGGAAAAGTATTGCGTTCTTCAGTGTATTTCCTTGTCCTAAAATTTACCGTAAAACGTGTTTCAAGAGTCACGGGAAATCGGGGGAAAAGGTAATACTGATGGGAAAAATGGCAGCAATAGCTAAAAAGAACTTTGAACTGATCGTTTGAAATCATTTCTGAACGAAATCGAAAACTAGTTAGTGAAGTCGAAAAGTCGTGCAGAGGAGAATCTAATGAACAGGTCAAAAAGAGTGTCTTATCAACGGTAAAGGTTTTGGCCGGTCGTCAAGGTGCTCAGTCTGATAGCTCCCCCCCCCCCCCCCCAGACCTAACTGTTGAGTTGAGTTGCGTACAGAATGAGTGATTAACGAACGAAGTATGTTGTCTCACTAAAAAAAATATCCAAAAGGAGAAAGAGAGGTGGGTGAGTCTTTTAAACCATGGGAGAGTAGAAGAAGGATGCGTCTATACTGGCGCGATGCAGATGATGATCAGCCGGGGCCGGATATCCATGATTTGCAGCGGGACTGGGAAAATTGAGGCGCAGCAGCGAGCGTTGATATCGGGAGGCGATGTCGAGCCGTGGAAAATTAGGTGGCCGGGTATCTCATAGCCAAGATGAACCAATGAAGCACCAAGTGTGCCGTGCCGATATAACCACTGAGGGATTCAAGTTCTGCATAAGAGGCGATCAAGGACTTACATGGGTACGCCGGTCATGGCGTAATATTCTAGGGACGATGACGGTTCAAGTGGGAAAAGCGCTGGGCGGGGGCGGGTGAAGCCATTACGATGGGTAAAACCCACTTGAGAGTGATGGGGGATGGCTATTCCTCATGTGGAGGATTCGCCGATGATGATGATACCTAAGTGGCGCTAAGGAACTGTGGTGAGAAACCAATCGCTGTTCCTGTTCTTCTATCAAAACTGTGTCGAAGTAAACTCGCTTAAGCGGTGCGGGGAGCTCATGAAGTAGCGACAAGAGGGTATTTGTAGCTCCATTCCATGTGGAGGCCAAAAAGTAACCAAACTAAGTTGTCTTTAAATTGGATTTGATGACACTCATCGACTGTTTCCGGTGGAAGGGTACGATGTGGGATAGCGTCGACTGCATCGTCCGGAATGAGCAGAGCAAACTGCTTTCGAAGGGAGAACATGGCCCGCGCGACGTTCACAGGACGGTCAGCCGGCGGTATAACGATAGCCAAATCCCACGGGGCTTGAGCGCTTGTCTTTGTTAAGGCTCGCGCGGATGATGCGGCATGGGAGAGATTTGAGCTTCGTCTCCAAAGCCGTATTTGTGTTTTCGGTAGTAAACCACAGAGTAGAGTCTGCTCTGAGCAGTGGCATGGTTGCGAGGAGCGCTATGGTAGCTGCGGCTTCATCGATGGGGGTCGGTGCGCCTAAGCTTGTGCTGGGGACACGGGACAGATCATCCGGGAGGAGGGTTTGTCTATCGGGGAGGTGTTCAATCTTGAGACTCAGCGTCTGTAGATATTTCAAAATCCATCCGATGACCATGGGGTAACGAGTTTGCCATGATCACAAGAGTGGCCGAGGATCGGTGACGACAGCGAGCTCATGGTTGCTAGCATTGATGTAGTGGCGGCACTGTTGAATTCCATAAAGGACACCGTAGGCTTCTCGTGTATAGGTCGACCAGAGGGTTTGCGTGTCCGTAAACTTGAGGGAGAAATATTGGATGACTGGGGCGTCGCAGTCAGAGCCAGCGTGAAGGGAGCCGCCAATGCCTATTTGGTTGGCGTCTGTCAAAAGGCAGAGATAGAGTCTGGAGAGCGCTCCAGACTTGATTGTCCGGCGCGGCTTTGCATATTGTTCAGAGATTGGGTCGAGTCAGTATCAGGCCGAGCGAGCATGTTGGGTTGGCGGCGACTTCGCGGGACGACCACTGGGTGAGCCAGGCGTGTGGCATTTTGGTGATTCTCCGGAACGTCCAGCCATGGGGCTGGACGTGCGGGAGGATGCCGGGGCTGGGGGTTTTGGTTCCTGCCTTTGCGTCTATGGCGACGACGGTGTCGCCGGCCTTGCCTAGACTGAGGTCCGGGTGCCGCGATTTCCACAGGAGCAGGTTTGGAACCAAACACCTCGGGTGACCCGGGTGTTTATGGCCGAGAAGTCGTCGCCTTGGAGGTACAGCTCGATGATCGGGAGAGGCAGGCTGACTTCGTGATGGAGGGGCCATGCCGCGTGACGGGCATTCGGCGGGCCTCCACATAGGCACCATACAGGGTGGGGGCCTTTGCAGTGGTGAACTGAGTAGGCAAAGATGCCTGTCGGAAGATCGTACAAGAGTTCCTGGTTACCAAGGTGAGGCATGGATGACTCTGAACAGTATGCAAAGCTCATACTATCTCGTCCCAGAGGTGCAAGGAGGTCAGCAAAAATCTTCCATACGTGTCGCTTCTCCTTGAGGGGGAGAACACCGTTGATAGCAGCTGAACTGTTGAATCTGGCAGCGTCCATGGAGAAAGGGATGATCGTACCACAATTGGCGAAGTAGTTTGGTTTCTGGAATCGCACGTTGGGCCATTGCATTCACACCAATTGGCATGTTGTCCACGTCGGGTCGACGCTTGGAAAGCAAAGACTCCGTCTGGAAAGTTGTGCTCACGGGCGCCATTTTCGAAATCAGGTTAAGGCTGTGGGATATCATTGCCTGTTTGCAGACCTTCGTTTACTTAAAGGCTCACCTTCGTCCAGATTCCGATTTTGGCTTTAGGGTAAGTGTTACCATGGATCGTTGCCGTGGTGGCGTTGCTGTTGCCATGCGCGTACGATGTGATAAAACCTTGGTGGTGTCAAAGGTTGATCCTTTGTAGAAGGGCAAAACGGATGTCTGTACGAAGGGTAGGATTTACATCACGAAGGCGGAAAATGCCTGGAAAAATCGAAAAGGGGTCAGATCGGATTCCGTGTGGTTCGATTTCATCGTCCTTGTTCGGAGGTTGTTGTGACCGTCGTGTCATCGAGTGAGGAGGAGAGGCTGCAGCTGTCGAAGTCGTCGCCGGCTTCGATGACGAGCTGCCAGACGATGAACTGCTCGATGATGATGATGGTGGGCCTTGTCCACCTCCTTTCGAATCGTTGTCATCTTGCTTCTTGTTCCCACTTGGCTTGCAGCCAGAGGAGGACTGTGGTTTGACAGGGAATGCACGAGTTGTTTGTGACAACGGCGCGGTCGATGAGTCGGAACCAGTGGCCGATGGTGGCTGAGCTGGGGCCGATGATTGCTGAGCTGGGGCCGGTGGTGCCTGAAGTGGTGCCACCGGTAGCTGAGCTTGTGTCGGTGGTCGCGAAGCTTGTGTCGGTGGTGGCGAAGCTTGGGCAGCTGAGGGCTGAGCTGGGGCCGGTGCTGACGAAAATGAGCTTGAGCTGCTTGATGAGCTTGATGACGAGCTGGATGACGAGCTAGAACTCGATGAAGAACCAGATTTACTGTTAGATCTCGCTGGAGAGTCGTCGAGCTGGGTTGGTTCTGGCCACGAGCCGCGTAATCGATCAGTTGGTAAGCACGGCTGGATGTCAAAACCTGGATGGATGAGTGCAGCGTGAGGAAAACAGATACGATAGTTGACTCTTGTTTCTTCAGGGGAGAGCGTTGTACAGTTTCCTCCTGGTGCGTTCGTCAGTAAAACTTCGTACCCGGTGCTCATTTTCATTTCCGTGTAAAAATAGTGGAAGACCAATTCCATTCTGCTTGCTTTGAGATTTGACCATCGTCCGTACTGGGTATGGTCATCTCCGCGGTAAGCGGGTGGGGGGTGATTGGAGGTCGTCCACTCGTGAAAGTGTCGATGTTCATTTGTTGTCTTGGACCTGCGAATAACCGGGACTCCGTAGGGGTAGCCACGGAGGCGTTTATCGGGGGAGTACGGATTGATGATGTCCGTCGAGCATGGGACAGTGTCATGGGGGTGTTTGACAACGTGGATCTCCTGGCTGAATCGGAGTCCGGTTTCGCTTCCAACGATCATAAAGAAACACTGTGCCAAGTGGCATGGGACATGGTCGTAGCGTACACACTGGAACGTGCCTGCAAAGGAATCTTTGACGCCTGCGGCACCGGGTGCTGCATTCCAGTTCGGAGCATTTCGAAGGTACTCGTGAAGTTCGGAGTCGGTCACTTCAGTCGTTCCTACACTCACTGTCCTGTCTATGACATTTGTGTGTCCCATATAATTGCTGCCCATGAAAAACTGTTGCAGCAATGTTGCGTCTCTTTCGTCGGTGTAGTAGGCGGTGATGCTACAAGAGTCGAAGAAACTACGTGGTAGGTCCACGACGCATTCATAGAACAAACAATTCGGCCAACTTGGGAGGGTCAGTTTTTCCAAAATTTTATGGTCTTATGGACCATTTTGACAAAGTATTGAAACATGCAGGAATGACTGTGATTTGATAATTATTAATATTTTCAACCATTAAAAAATGTTTTTAATTAAGTTTGACTTGCTTCTGTGGACTTGTGCTCATTTCATAACATTACCTGACCAGTACCAAATCCGACCTACCAAAATTATGACCAAGTCAAAAATCTAATTCTCATATCGTC
>WBZZ01001560.1:22500-48206 GCA_019918135.1 Paulinella micropora
GGGGTGTCATTACAGCCTATCGTCAATTCTTCGTACTCCCCTCACGGGTGAGACGATGGAGGCGCATGTGCAGAAATGCATCAGCCATTGACAGAGAAGCACTATTATTATTATTATTATTATTATTATTATTATTATTATTATTATTATTATTATGGACACCGTGATAGCCCAGTGGTCAAGTTCCACCATCTGGGCCCTGTCGCCAGTTCGATTCCCGTCGGTGCCACCAGTATTTTCATTGAACATACCGGTCTATTTCTGGACCAGTATTTTCATTGAACATACCGGCCCGTCTGGAAGTGTTGGAACTGCCCTTGCGGGGGTGTCATTAGAGCTTATCGTCAATTCTTCGTACTCCCCTCACGGGTGAGACGATGGAGGCGCATGTGCAGAAATGCATCAGCCATTGACAGAGAAGCACTATTATTATTATTATTATTATTATTATTAGGACACCGTGATAGCCCAGTGGTCAAGTTCTACCATCTGGGCCCTGTCGCCAGTTCGATTCCCGTCGGTGCCAGTATTTTCATTGAACATACCGGTCCGTCTGGACCAGTATTTTCATTGAACATACCGGTCCCCGTCTGGAAGTGTTGGAACTGCCCTTGCGGGGGTGTCATTACAGCCTATCGTCAATTCTTCGTACTCCCCTCGCGGGTGAGACGATGGAGGCGCATGTGCAGAAATGCATCAGCCATTGACAGAGAAGCACTATTATTATTATTATTATTATTATTATATTTTTATTAGGGAGTACATAGGCCATCGGTCCTTTCCATGGGCTGATTGGTATAAAGCTCCTAGAGTAATGTTCTATGCCGTCACTTCCTTTATTCCACCGATTGGTGTGGAGACTTTCCTTATGGAATGGAGGACTGGATGCACATGGCCTTTTGGCTCAGCAATTGGCAGGAGATACACTATTATATTTTTATATTATTTATTTATTTGCTATGTTTTGTGCAGATCATGGATATAGCGACTGCTGTATGCGGCTAGCAGCGTACGCGTGTTCAGATCAAGGAAGTGCATAAAAAAATTTGTGCATTGTGGTTGGCTAAACAAAGATGGAATGTGTTGATTTATTACCAGTGGATCAAAGAAACAACGTCGGAATTGAGAATGTACATCAGTTTGTGATGCTCCGAGCTGAGTTATGTCCACGAGGAAGTACTTCATGCGTATTACCATCACGACATTTCAGATTGCAGAACGACAGCTTGCCGTCAGGTCGTCAGCTGCATAGATCGCGATGTCGTGTCTCTTCTTCACGTTCCCGCTCTCCAGCATCTCATGTATCTTCTTCACGCCTCCTCTCTCCAGCATCTCACGCACCAGTCAGCAGCTTTATTATTAAGACACAAGATCAACAAGTCGCAGTGTCACTAGCTGTTCTCACGCCTAGCTTGCAACTTGTGCTTCTGATATTCTACTTTTGGTTTATATCCAGACAAGATATGAATAAGCTGATTCATATGTTGATCGGGAAGACGGCTGTGCTAGCTCCAGTAAAAATAGACTGGGTAGATACAGTCGCAGGAGACAAGGCATGTGGTTTATTCGCAACCACAGACCTGCCGGCTGGATTCAAGTTAGGATTACTGGAACCAGGCAGAGTAAACTTATCTGACATCGGAGATTCACCTCGCGAACGTGCTGCCTCTGTTCATTTTTGCATGAGAACAAAAGACGGACTTGTGGTGGGGCTTCAACCTATCTTTGCAATCAATCCTAACTGTTTGAATGCTATGCATATACTGAACAGCGCGCTTCGGTTTTCCAAGACAACACCTAACGCTAAGATAGAGAAAGGCACAAATTGTGTCGCACTCTCGTCGCCAGTGTTTGAAGGTGAGGAAATCCTTCTGCATCAGTATTTAACAAAATCAGACTTGAGCGCACTTGATCGCAACGAGTTACCTACTGCAGCAGAAGCACACTTTTTGTTTATGCGGACAGCATGCCGACATCAAAAAGCTATTTCAGTTTTCCAGATTCAATGGAGAAATGAGCTTAAACTTTTTTTCATAGTTCCACCAACACTGGAACCTCTTCAGTCTATGACTCCGCCTATTCAGTGTGAGATAAAAAAGAAGCACGATCTCCTTGATTCGTGGGACAGCCCTGCGTCGATAGAGCTCCTTAACTCTTGTGACATCCCTGCTTCAACAGAACTCCTTGATTCGTGGGACAGCGCTGCTTCGATAAACCTTCTTGATTCGTGGGATAGCTCTGCTTCGATAGAGCTCCTTGCTCCACATCAAGGCTTTGAGGTAGTCGTGATTGTTGCTGTCGCAATATATATTACAACATTATCGTGTTAACAGTCTGGTGGTGATGCTTCAGACGATACTTCTGTTAATGAGGTGACGCAAAACACATACGTACCTACCTAGCTACATATTTATAGTCCATCCACCTATCTATTTATCTACCTACCTATATGTATACATATTTATATATTTATTGAACCATCTAACTACTTACCTACATACTTTCTTATTTATTTATCTACCTACCTACCTACATAGACTGCTAATTGTGCTTGTGTACTTGTCTTATCTCATGAGCAATTTCTGTTTGCAATATGCATGCACTAGAGAACGACGTCCCAGACAAGCTCCCGCCCATCGACTTTGCCACACCCAAACTGAAGGTAGACGTTAGAAAACTTGTGAGAAAGTTTGGTAGTGAGCAAGAAATAGAGCAGGTCGAGGAGATGATCGAGAACCCTGGGTCGCTAGCAGGTCTACAGTATGATGGCGAGGAAGGGGACGGTGACTTGCCTGGTCGCCCTGCTCATTTTTCGTGTGTCGATCGCTCGGGAGAGTTGTGGAGGGTTGATGTTAGAGTTTTAGATGAACTAGCTCCACAACCTTGGGCGATTCCGAGAGAAAGAGAAGCAAAGGTGAGAAGCCTTACTCATCTTACTGAAGAAGAGCGATTGAATCTTCCTCGTATTGTGTTGGACAATGACCGGTCAGTGGCACATCCGCCATGGCATGGTGCTAGAGAGCTGTCGCAACACGAGCAGCTTCAACAGAACGCTGCTTTTGATCGTGAAGGTCAGCCATGGAAGATCGTTGCAACTCTTCTTCCTACTGTGTCTGACTCAAAAGAATTGGAAGGTTTGAAAATCCACAAGAAGGCATTTATTGCTTGGATGCGTGAACACGAAGTCCCACATATGTACTTGGCTGCAGATGGAAAAAGGAAACCACTTACAAAACCAGAGTGTGTGAAGGCTGTTTGGCAACACTTTCAGAGTTGCAACTGTGACCTCGAAAGCGATGCTGATAGCAACGCAGCGAGAGATAGTGGTCGTGGTATGGTGCGTAATCGTGCTCGCGGTAGGGTGGGTGGTCGTGGTCGAAGTCATCCTCGCGTTCGTGGTCTTGGTCGTGGTCGGGGTGGTGGCCCCAGACGAAGAAGGAGAAGAGAAGAAGAAGAAGAAGAAGAAGAAGAAGAAGAAAAGCACAGCAGCGCACGAAGGTATCGTGGTCGAGGTCGTGGTCGAGGCCGTGATCGAGGCCGCAGTGATCGAGGCAGTGGTCCAGGTCGTGGACGGAGTGGTGGTCATGCTCGTGGTCGGGGCGGTCGTGCTCGTGGTCGGGAGGGTCATGCTCGTGGTCGTGGTGGGATTCAAGGCAGGCAGAGAAAGAGAAGGAAGATTGAAAGGATGCACGAGGAAATTGATGATTTGCTAGACGGGAAAGATGATTATAGCAGCGGATAGTGGCAGTAGTAGTGATAGCGATGATAATGCCAAGCGTAGCGATGCGGACTTGGTGTGTGTTGAATGTGGCTATGTAAATGAGGAGCAGGATTTCTCTTTGCGATGTCCAGTATATTATGATGAAGAATGAACCTCATGTTTTCCTTTCGAATGTAGACTGATGATAATTGGATTGTAAGCATTATGAGTGTGGCGTGAGGAATTTTCACTTGATCTAACTTATTTTACTTAGTCTGTCAGCCCCGACCTCCACCCTCCTCCACCTGCTATTGCGGCGGCTAAGTCCAGGAAAGCAACTAAAATTATGCATAATATATTTGTTTGCTTGCTAATAATTTTTTAGAATAGATTGCAATAAAGTTTGCACTGGTTTTGTTGTGATGTGAGAGTTAGATTTTAACTTGGGAAAATTTGCTTGGTAGGTCATGACCGACCTCCAAAATTTTACTAAGTCAAAATCTAAGTTCTTAAATCACAACGTATATAACTATTACAAGCTGTATTTACATATTTATTCTGCAGCAAGTAGCAATTAAGCAAATATATCTGCAGCAAGTAGCAATTAAGCATATATATCGTGTATATTTTCATTTGCTTTGCTAGACTTATCCGCGGCTGCTCAACACCCCCCCCCCCCCCCCGGGGCGGCGCGGCGGTTAAGTCCAGGAAAGCAACAAAAAATATATATAATATATTTGTTGATCGCTGCTTGCAGCAGAATAAATAGATAATACAGCCTGCAGTAGTTATGTTGTGATTTGATATTTAGATTTTAGTTTGTGAACATTTTGGTGGTCGGTCAGCCACCCCCCCCCCCCCCCGGGCGGCGCGGCGGTCAAGTCCATGAAAGCAATCAAAAATGTATCACCATATACAGCCTTTCTAAAGTCTCCTTCTTGTTTTAATTTTGGAAGATATATTCTATATTTTTTACGCATCTTCTTTTTCCAAAGATTAAAGGTTAAAGAAGACGTAGACATAAATTCAGAAAGATTTGTTTTATGTTCGTCAAATTTTGGTTTATTTAGTGTTTCATATAATTCTTTCAACCCCATAACATCCTTTTCTAAATACACCAAACATTCTTTTTTCATTTCCTCATCCATCTCTTCCCATCGTTTTGCTTTGTCGTGGTCAAAATCGCCTTTCAAAACATTACATTCTAAACTTTCTAGGTTCTTTTTAAGACTTCCTTCAGTATGCTTACAAATATCCCAAAATTTCATATTTTTATATTCCATTGAAATAATAGCACCATTATTAATCAATGGAGTGTCTTTTATTTTTCTTTTAATAAATTCTTTTTGAAGGGAGTAATGGTCAAATTTACTTCCATTAAAAGCATTAACATATAATGTTGCTTTTGGTCTCTTCTTTTTTAATTCTTCCGCATATTGAAAGATTATATCAATGAGTTTTGAAATACAATCATCACCAGCGACATATTTAAAGCCAATGTCTGCAATCGTATAACCGGCTATATATGGTGTGTGTAATTCATCTGTATTTCTGTATGTTTCTAAATCATGATGAAAAATCTCATTTTGATTGTTGTGTTTCATTTCAACAAATCTGGTTAATTTTGTTTGATTGCTGCTTGCTGCAGAATAAATAGATAATACAGCCTGCCGTAGTTATGTTGTGATTTGATATTTAGATTTTGGCTTGTGAACATTTTGGTTGTCGGTCAGCCCCCCCCCCCCCCCTCATGGGCGGCGCGGCGGCAAAGTCAATGAAATAAAGTTAAAATATCTACAAATAATTTTTTTAGCTGTACTACTTCTTTCGTGTTCATAAACTAATTAGGCACTCAGTTTGCAATGTTTTCAGAGTTGTATTTTTGATTTGGCAAAATTTTCATGGACCGGATTTGGTGGTGGGTCCGGTGGATGTTATGAAATAAGCCTAAGTCAACCAAAGCAATTCTAAATTAATATAAAATCGTTTTTTATGGATAAAAAAGTATTAATAATTAAATCTCGATTGTTCCTGCATGTTTTAATACTTTGTCAAAATGGTCCATATGACCATAAAATTTCGGAAAAGCTGACCCTCCCAAGTTGGCCGAATTGTTTGTTATAGGATCGTTCTCTGATCATACTAATTCCCGTCCATTCGCTCCCTTCGTCATAATAATGGTCTTCAGAGAGGATCTTGAGCCAGATCGGATCCTTACACGGGAGACGATGGAAGTAATGTTGGAGTGCGAAGCAACGTTCGCGCGTCGGGAGTCGGAAAACGCGGCGTATGTATCTTTCTTCGTCTTCGATTTGTGGTTCGAAGTGTATGTGTTGAGGAGGAGGATCCTCCATGCTGCACAGTGGAAATAGGAGTTGGCCTTCGAGGATGGCCGCCAGAGGGGACGCGTTGGGGTTCGCTCCCACCAGTAAGCCGAAGTATGAAGATCTGTATCCCCATGGGCGTCCAACGGGACAGTAAGCCA
This sequence comes from Paulinella micropora, assembly GCA_019918135.1. Lineage (NCBI taxonomy): Eukaryota > Cercozoa > Imbricatea > Euglyphida > Paulinellidae > Paulinella > Paulinella micropora. Next base: position 28,686 of record WBZZ01001560.1, read on the forward strand.
TTCCATGTCGAAAGTAACCAACATTGCCTGTGGCCTCAATATTGGGGCCAACTAAAGAGGAGGCAACGAGTTGAGCGATGCTTCTTCCATTCTGCGGGCAGAAGTGGAAGATAACAGCAGTAGCGTAACAATGTGCTGATGGAGGCGTGACATCATGGTGGCGCCCTCTTCGATGTTGATGATGTCTCTCAGCGCGGAGGGCGTGAGCGGGCCTGGGCCACGACAGCTCATCTTTGGTGCTATTTTGTCACCAGCACGGAACAAACACATTGCTTCGGTATTGATAACCCCAATGTGTAGAACTTCGTTTGCAACGATGGCAAGGCCATGTGTGTAGTCTTCAAAGGTCTGGGGGGTCCATGTCATGTGCAGAGTTGCGCGGGGGCCAATAGTACTGCAGCAGTAACGTGGGGTAGGTGCGAGAGAAGTGGGCAAGTGCCACACCGAACTGAGCACGGTGCGGGGGGGACCAACGGGTCTTCGCGTACCTATGTCTTGGTTCCATGTGTAAGTAGGTCTTGCTTTCGCGCGTACGTGATTGGCCAGTGTCAGGGGTAGCCGTCCTTGGAGTGAAGGTCCGAGTGAGGTATGGGACGTCAGCGAAAGAATTGAAGTTTTCCGATGGAACAGGGTTGTCCTCGGCTGATTTGAACCTGGGTGGGTCCTCGGAGGCCAAGATGTCATAGCTGCCATCGACGGTTTCTCGCGATTTGGTCATGTGACGTTCCACGCGCGGAATGTCGTTCTGTGCATGTGTATTGTCCGGCCATAGGCCCTGGCAGGTAGTAAGGTGCTTGGGAATCCAGTAATCCAGGTGTCTGCATCTGGGGTGGGTGCCCGGAAACATTACCATCGCCAACGTCGGGAAGTAAGTGGCGTAGATCTCCCGCGATATGTAGAGTGTCGCATCGGTGCCGGGAGATCCTTGCATTATCGCTTCCTTACGCATTCGTTCCCCTGGGCGTGTAGTGAATCCTTCGAAACCATTGCACTCGGCAGGTGGCCATGTGTCAACTTCTACGAATTGTTCACGTTTGGGAAAACTCGGTGTAGGCGGTAATGGAGTTGACGCGCTTCTGTTTGATAGGTCACGCGGGTGTCCAATAGCTTTGCGATCTACCCAGGTGCAAGTCCGGGTAATGAAGTGACCCAGCGGACTAAGCGAGTATGTAGCCGGTGGTGATTTCGCGACTGGTGATTGCTCTACTGGTGATTGGGACGCAGGAGACGGGGGCGACACCGGCGAGCTGCCAGACAAAGACGATGAGCTGCTGGCAGAAGACGATGAACTGCTAGACGTGCTCTGTAGTGCCTGTTCGGCTTCTTTGCTCAATCCTTGGAGTCGGCGAGTAGTTCGTTGTGTAGCACGGGGTGGAGTCCCTGTCTTGGATGGCAAAGGACGAGGAAGATGGGGTATACGGGGATCGTTCCTGTTTACCCGAATTACTTCGTGTTGTGCGTGGGCGACCAGACATCAGAGGTACCGGTAAAACCGGGGATGATGGAGGGTCTGCCAACGCATCTTGAAGCTGCTTCGGAAATGGTTGTGCCGGGGCCGATGATGATGGACCAAAGGCCGCTGCGGACGGTAGGACGGCCGGTAGGGGCGCCGGATCTGTTGGCAATGTCAGTGGCGATGACGATGATGACGCCTGTGACGGTGACGATGCTGCTTGTGATGGAGAGAACGATGGCATCACCGGCGATGAAGATGATGATGCCGACGACGCGGCTGCCTGCGAGGATTCAAAAACGAGGGGTCGTGCTGCCGGACTGCTTTTCGAATCAGATGTTCGTCGAGCGTGTCGGAGAGCTATCCACGCGAGGCGATCGTTGTCCCTTTCTTGTTGGGTAACCTCGTCAAATCAGGACTTGAGTGGGACAGCACCGGTGAAGTCGTGTCGGACGTGTCCGGGGACGTCTGCGTTTTCTGTTTCTTCAAAAAGGTGCGTTTGTTTTCCTGATGGCGACTTCTCTTGGAGATGGAGGAGTTCGGCCTTTTGACTGAACGGTTGTCGTGGTATTGAACTTCATCCTCGTCCTCGTCGGTGGGGGCGTAGGTAATCGTTCTTGTCGACCGGATATTCTTCTTCTACTTCTTCCGGTTCTTCTTCTTCTTCGTCGGTCTCCGCTGGCTTCTTCTCACCTCTATCTCCTTGTCTTTTTCTTTCGGACATAAAAGAGATTTACTGTACGGCCATAGAGGTGAGCCTGGGACGTGGAAAGAAGATCATAAGAGCCTGCCGGTTGTGTATTGGCACGGTTCCCAAAGATTTGTTTGATCTTGGAAGTTGGGTATGAAGTCGCTTCGGCTAAAGTCTCCGGACGAAAGTCGTAGCTAACGGTGGCTAGCTGACGTTCGCCCACTTGAAGCGGCGTGTCGAAAAGGTGGAACTCCGTCTCGTAAATCCGTCTCGTAAACGATTTGTCTAGCCTTGGGCTTGTAGTCCGTTGGTTTGATCCTCTGTGCTTCGTCGATTGACAAGTTGATCTGTGCGGCCACCTCATTGGCGAAGAGCAGGTCTACGCGATCGGGCAGGTGGGTTGACACGTAAATAGTAATCGCGTGGAGTGGCGACGTAGGATCGGCGGAAACAAAAAGTTCGATGCCATCGGTGAGTACTGCGTCGATGCCGACGGACGAGCGTGCTTCTACAGGCGGCAACTTCCGAATGGTGAACCCGTGCTGCATAACCCATGAGAGGCGGGCCACGCCTTTGCATTTGCAGGCGGAATCCAAGGTGCATGTAGTCTTACCGATAGGTGGGCGGTTAAGGGATGTTTCGCGACCCAAACACATCCAGTAACCACTGTCGGGATTGTCGCGATCCGTAGGGGCGGAGGCGTTGGCACCAGCGGAGATGCCGAGCAAGACCGGGTGGTCATGTGGAAAGTGCGCGGAGTGTTACGAGCAGAGGCCGCTGGTGGCTTCCAGTCACAGTGTTTCTTCTCGTCTTGGCAGCGTTGTTGATGGAGTTTGCATTCCTCAAACGAATGTCGGGGTAGCTGATCCTTATTCAAAAAGTTGTTATGCTCTTTGCAGTAGGCGCAAGGTGTGCCCGTCAACGGTTTACGTTTGGTTTGGTTTGGCGGTCTGCTAGGTGGGTCAGTCTTAGTCGTAGACATAGACGTTTTCGAAGGGATCACCACAGTATTGGCTCCCGTGAGATGCTGACGCGGTGCCGGCTTCTTCTTGTTCGGGTGTTCCTTCTTATCCGGGTGGGTCGTCTTCAAACGCTTGTCTGGGCGAGTCGATTTCTGTGACGGAGCGGTCTGGGTCATAGTCATGGTGTCTGCCTTGCGCTTCTGTCGAGGAGGGCGTGGCCGCTTTTGCTGGTCGAGGCAGTTGAGGTCTCCGACGATCAGTACGGGTGGACGATTGGCCCTGGCGATTGTAGTCCCGCTTGCGCGTATTTGGCTCTTCGGTGCCCGCGTGGACCGGGATCTCCATTCCCAAAAGATATTCTGGCATAACGTTGGGGTCAAGGGTCCTGGCCCAACGAAGGAGGTCGGTCAAGTTGCGCGGCCATCCGAGACCGTAGGAGAGCAAGACTTGATCTGCTTGTTGGTTCCACTTGTCGCGTTCCGTAGGGGTCAACATGCGGCCCAAGTTTTCAATCTGGTTTCCGTCGCTGATGCTTACGCCGGTCAGGCGTGCTGCCTCGTAGTGCGTGATGCATCGGTTGACGTACGCGAGGAGTTGTTCCTTTCTGAAGCGTCGCAGGTTGAGGGCTTGGAACGCTGTCTTGCGTGTATCATGTTTATCCAAACGGCCGTGGATAAGGTCGCGGGTAAATTGCAACCAGATGAGAGACAGTGAACACCATACCTGTTGAATAGAATCGGTGACGCGAACGAAGCGAGCCCAACAGGCTTCCATGAGGGCAACCGTAGCCTTATCTCCCCATGATCGAATATTGTTGATGGCGTGCATAATCGCCAGCTGGATCGGTGTGTTGGAGATATGGTAGTTGATCGCAAATTCGCGCGCGAAGGTAGCTTGGTCCTGCGTCGGTATCACTGTCGGGATCGACAACGCGAACATGGTGCGGCGTGCGGGCACAGATCCGTAAGGGCGTGACAGCATGTACATGTGGTAGCCCGACGTGGCGCCTGAGGTACTAGAGCGAGTGGTACGGCGGGGCGGCGAAGATTGGGATGAAGTTGCATCACCAGAGGAGCCTCCCGAGCGGGGCGCGCTGGGTTGTGATTGTTCAGCGGGGTTGGCGCCTTGGTCTGGCAATCTGCCGGTCTCGCCGTCGCCTTCGTTGCCGTTGCTGTCTTCGGCGACCTCCCCTACCTTTTGTTCCTGTTTTCGTTCTTCTTCCCGTGCTTGTTCCGCTTCCTCCTCCCGTTCTCGTTCTTCCTCCTCGGCGAGTTGTCGTGCCACTTCTTCAGCACGTTCGGTAGCCTTGCGCTCTGCTTCTTCTCTTGCGATTGTTGCTGCATCTTCAGCGGCCTTGCTTTACGTCACCGGAGGAATGGTTGCAGGTGCAGGGATTTCCGGGATGGTTGGAAGGGTGCTAGCGCCTGAACTGGACACTGCTGGTGCAGATCGCCCTGTTCCTCGCGTGGAAGTTAGTGGCTGACGTGCAGGTGTCTGTGGTGGACCAATGAGGGCCGCAATAGGTGAAGTAGTAGGGTCAAGTACCGAACTTGAAGCGAACAAGTTAGCATCGTAGGGCTGTTCGACAAAGGGTACATTGGGTCCTTGCGGGGACGTGAGGAGCGTGTCGAGGTAAGAGGTCATGGCCAATGAGCGGTTTACTGGTTCATTCGCCCTGCCAGCGAATAGAGCGGCCAGTGGTGGTACCAGGGGATGTGGCGGGGCAGGAGTCGCAGCTCGAGCGAGACGTCCAGTTCGCGGAAACGAAGCATCCGGGGACGAGAAGGGCATGTTGGATATCGGGGGCATGAAGGGCGGAATAGTCTGACGAAGGGTCGGTGAGCCTGTAGGTGTTGGACCCAAAGGCAATGTCGGAGTCAACGGGGTCAGTACAGCGGATGCAGGGGCCGATGACGACGTAGAAGAGCTGCCAGCGGGCAACGAGCTAGATGAGCTAGTCGATGTTGATGCAGAAGAGCGTCCAGTTGGCAACGAGCCAGATGAACCAGTCGATGTTGGTGCTGGGGCCGATGTAGTGCCAGTGGGTATACCCGAAAGTGCAGCTGCCGATGGTGGTCCTGCCAATCCAGCAGCTGAAGCAGCGGCTGGGTAGTAGTTGTGAAAGACTTCGACAGGAATGAAGTTGCCAATTTGATTCCAATGCCTCTCTGCAGCTGCTAGCGAGCCAGTATGTCCCAGGTAATGGGCGTGGACTTCGGCGTCGGTCCAGTCGGGGTTACGAAGAAGGTCTAGGCTAGCTTGAGGGGAGATGGGGACCTGGGGCAGCAATGTAGCCTTGTCCTTGTGGTTCTTTCGTAGGATATCCCGTACGTCGCTCACATAGCTGGTCAATAAATCGTAGATAAATTGGATAGTCTGAGTGCGAGAGAGGTTGGAGTGAAGGCGAGTAGTCTTCCCAGCCTTGATTTCCTCTTGAAACTTCTTGTCGGTGCGTAGGGTATCTGGACGGGAGCCCAGGATGGGGTAGGGGTCCAAGCATCGTCGCTTGTGTTCGCTGTACTTCGAGACTGGGTCGTCGTATCGTGACTGATTCCACATGTGCATGTAGGCGTACCAGGACCAGAACGCAGAGCAGTAGCTGAAGGGGTCGGTGTACAGCGGAGTAGGTGTTCTCCACTCTGTAGGTAGGGGATGACCCTAAAACGACAAAACCAGACACATACTGTGTTGGCTGACTGCATAGTGTGTATGAGGGCTGAGGGAAGCCACAAAAATGCAACGGCAGGGTGAACAATCTGTCGAAACATATGTGGACCTCTGTCCTTATACGTCGTTGTATAGCCACTCTTGAAGGAGAGGGCTTTTCCAAATCGATCTGTCGACAGAACACACCAACTCTGTGTGTGTAGTTTTCTCTTGAGTGGAAAAAAAATTCGAATTGTGAGTTTGTATACAACTCTTCAAGTAGGCAGATACAACGAACTCTTGATAAGAACACTATGGCTGCTTTGAGTCCTGACTCAGGGTGAGCAGGTGAAATACTAGTAAATAGTAGAGAGGTCACTTCGTTTATTTACGTAATTTCGAACTCTTGGCAGGCTTGGGTGCAACGTACGGTCAAGTGTAGAACGTAGATTGTGAGGTCTCCCGTTCTCAAACGGATAGTGTCGCGAGTCTTCAAGTAAACAGTCATAAACGGATAGTTGTCGGCTTGCTGGACTTGAAAATTCCCCAAATTGACTTGGGAAGCCTCAAGGCGAAAATGACTGGGAACGGAAAAGTATTGCGTTCTTCGGTGTACATATGTAAGTTCTCCTGGTCGTTAGAGCGCCCATCAACTTCAAAGCAGGTAAACTTATTCGATATTCAAGATTTTGAGGTGCTGTTTGCACAAAATTCAATGTTTTTATTGGGAATAGGTAGCCGACGGTTTAGTTTTTCAGTGTGTAATGCCCCCAACGATAGCTCGTAAAAAGTCGGTAATACAACCAAACACAGTCCTCAAAAGATGAGAATGATGTCTCGTTATATTAGCTCAGTGAAGCCAAAAAGGAAAACGGCAACAGACCAGAAAATGGCATCAGGTCCAATCCGGACAAATAATACTGAAAAACAAGCTGGTGCACCTGTCACCAGGAAAAGGTACTTTTTACCGGCTATACGGGGGGTGATGCCTACAGTACCCCCTCCCGATTTTATGACGGAAATAGCATTTTCGTCATACACCTTCTGATTTCTTTCTGCAAATAGTATGCGCTATGGAGTCATGCCACACCGCGCATCGACCCACGGATAGACGCTAAAAGACGATAAATATATCCTTATACGGCACGTCAAAGCGGATTCTCCAGCCATTCTTGTAGATTTTTGAACTCCTTCCCCTCAATCTCTTTTTTTTTCTTCTCGGCAGTATGTCAAGAACAAACGTACTATTAATAAAAAAATACAAGCAACGTGGTGCTGTAGTACGATTCCCCCTTTGATCTCCTTCTTCTTCTTATCATTATCATTATTATTATTATTATTATTATTATTATTATTTCCCGATGAAAAAACCTAGTCACACTTGCTAAACAGAGTTCCAGCCCAATGGCCTCAAGGCGTTAAACTGTGACGCCAACTCATAACCCTTTGGTGGTAGATGCTGGGGAGGAGGGTCGTTGCGCGCGTAAAAGATCTTAAACTCCGCATATGCTGGTTGATAGCCCAGGACCCAGCAGACACCAGATTGTTATGGGTGGGGTTTCGAGGCAGCTCTAGCAACCGCGCTTGGTGTATGCACTTGCACATTCGGTGACGTCTTGCAAGAGGTTGCTGGGACTGCGGAATAACCTCGGCTTAGTGCAGTCTTGTCCTCAGGAGCTCCATCGGTGGCCCCGATCATCAGGCGAGAGACTGACACGGGGGGGTGGAGGACCTCGAACAACTTGAAGGGTATTGGAGGCTTATGTCCGTTGAGGATATGCCATTAGCTGCATCAGTACGCCTCAGATATATTATTATTATTATTATTATTATTATTATTATTATTATTATTATTAGGGAGTACATAGGCCATCGGTCCTTTCCATGGGCTGATTGGTATAAAGCTCCTAGAGTAATGTTCTATGCCGTCACTTCCTTTATTCCACCGATTGGTGTGGAGACTTTCCTTATGGAATGGAGGACTGGATGCACATGGCCTTTTGGCTCAGCAATTGGCAGGAGATACACTATTATTATTATTATTATTATTATTATTATTATTATTATTTTCCCGTCGGTGCCACCAGTATTTTCATTGAACATACCGCTCCGTCTGGACCAGTATTTTCATTGAACATACCGGTCCGTCTGGAAGTGTTGGAACTGCCCTTGCGGGGGTGTCATTACAGCCTATCGTCAATTCTTCGTACTCCCCTCACGGGTGAGACGATGGAGGCGCATGTGCAGAAATGCATCAGCCATTGACAGAGAAGCACTATTATTATTATTATTATTATTATTATTATTATTATTATTATTATTATTATTATTATTATTATTATTCCGATCCGTCTGGACCAGTATTTTCATTGAACATACCGGCCCGTCTGGAAGTGTTGGAACTGCCCTTGCGGGGGTGTCATTAGAGCTTATCGTCAATTCTTCGTACTCCCCTCACGGGTGAGACGATGGAGGCGCATGTGCAGAAATGCATCAGCCATTGACAGAGAAGCACTATTATTATTATTATTATTATTATTATTATTATTATTATTATTATTATTATTATTATTATTATTCACAGGGAGATCGTAAGTACATTGTCTTTTTTAATGACATACCTTTGTATAAGGCGGATATCCTATAGTATAGTATTAGGGGGCCAGTCCTAATAGCTATATCCGAAGTCGAGGTGTATGTACCCGACCCTGCGATATACCGACACAAGTAGAGATTGACAGTGCTCAGGTACGACAGTATATAATCTATCGTAAAAATAATTTAATGAAAGTTTCAGAGAACATTTCATTTTCGAGAACATCATCCCAGGACTTGGAAAGGGTCATACCCGGGAACACCATCGCTCAATACACTAGCGATCCCCGTATACGGTGTAGTATCATCGTCGATCGACCTTTCGCACTCGTATGTTGCGATCGAATGCCAAGTTATATCACTGAGTCTTTTTAATATTCATATTGATAACTGATGATGCATGATCAAATCATGATACGCCGTGGGCACTCAATCAGTTTATTTGAAACGCATAAAGAAAAATAGTTTCCTTGTTACTGCCTTCGTCGTCTGGCGCGGATTTCTTTACCTGGTGGAGGACCACCAACAAAAGTCAGATCAAACTTTGACTGTTCGAGAATGTCCCAGATCTTATTAGGGATTCCGCCCAACGATAATTCAAAAGGGACATCAAGCACTCCTCTTGGCAGTGTCTGAATGGTCCACGCAGTGTAATCCTTGTCTCTGGGAGTAATTGTATCATCCCATGTCTCGAGACTTTTTGCGTCTTTATATACTGGCAGATAATGTCTTGCCTTTGGATCCTCAACCGGGTCCGGGTCCATACTTCTCCAAAACTGGAGTATCGGTTGTACTATTTTTGCGGCTGATGATATTTTGAGTGTCCGTGTGACACGCATCTGTCGTGGGACTGCCACGACCCGCATCAAGTATAAGTCTGAGAGAGTGTCATCAGCGACATGTTGTTCCGCTGGTCTCATCAGATAGAAAGCATCTTTCACCCATGCGATGGTTGCTATCGCATCGCCTTCCTTCCATCGCTCATGTACAATCTCAACGTTGCCCGCGTTTGGGTCAGTGTCCGTCCCCTCCTCCTCCTGGTGGACGTCCTTTGATCCCATCGACCTCATCGCCTTCCTCGGTTGGTCGTTGATAAGATCATTCCGCGCTCTCCTTAGCTGCGCCTCTGTGATCTTCTCCTTCTTTCCGCTATGCTCTCGCGGAGACTTGGACTGAGTCCCCACCGCGCTTATACGGTCAGTCTTCTCCTTACTGTCCACCTCACTCTCCTCCTTCTCAGCTATCGGTGCCCGATAAGCATCGTCTTGGTCTATGCCAGCCTCCTTGTGGATGAGCGGCACCTCTTTGAAATCGTCCTTCATCCGTTTTAACGCCTCCTCAATGGATTCATCTTCCAATGAGAAGGGATCATACTTAATCAGCCTTCTTACATTCACAATTTGCACCTTCCCTCTACCCCTGATCTTGTAATTCAGAGGTCCCGTCTGTTCCATAATCTGATAAGGTCCTTTCCAGTGAGTGAACAGCTTACAGCTGACTCCTTTCGGGACCTGAGGATGATACAACAGTACAATATCCCCAACCTGGAATTTGATCTGATCCAAGTGCGCTTGTCGCACCCCTTCAGCGTCAGTCTTTCGGCGCTCCGCCTCTCTATGCGCCCTGACTATTTGTTCCGCCTCCATCTTCACTCTAAGTCTCATCCCAAACAACTCATCCGCATCCGCCCAAGTGTCTTTTGGGTGAAGGAGCGAAGTCGGGATATCAGGCTCACGCCCATATACTAACTGATATGGCGAGATTGAGCTCTTCGAGCCTCCTAACGCCGTAGAGGGTAGACAGTTCATTGCAAACGCAAATGATGGTGCTGCCTCGACCCATGCTCTTTGATTCTCCTTCTTCTTGCAATACATCTTTAGTGAGGCTTTGAGGGGTCTGTGTACCCGCTCGATTTTCCCATTTGCTCGCGGGTTATAGGCAGTAACATATTGCCATTTCATCCCGTAATACTTAGATAGTTTGTCGATGACCTCGTTATTAAAGTCCGAGCCTCGATCAGAACATATCTTTCTTGGTACTCCGATCTGTGAGATGATCCTATCGATCAGCGCCTCGGCCGTCGTCTTGCCGGTAACGTCTTTGACAGGGATGATCCACACATAGTTGGTGGCTCTGTCAATAGCAGTGAGGAGGTATTTGTAACCATCCTTCGATTCTGGGAAAGGTCCCACATGATCAATGTGTATAAACTCAAACATCCCCGCATGAAGAGGAAATTTGCCAATCAGGCCGAAATTTGCCTTCAGTGGTGTTTTGTTTATCTTGCATGGGATGCATGCATCCACCGCCTGATCTATCTCCTCCTTCATCTTCTTCCACCAGAATCGCCTCGCTACGAACATGTGAGTTCGTTGTCGACTCGGATGCGCCAAAAGTGGGGAATTGTGGGCTGCGACAAATATAAATCGTCTCAGACTCTCCGGTACCCAAAGGGTCCATTTGTCCGGCTGTGACGCATAGCGACCGTGAAGGCCCTTGTACCACAGTAGACCATCTCTCCATCCCATCTCCTTCATCTGATCTTTGATCGCTTTCGTCATCCGTAGCTCATCCGGGTTCTGATATAACTGTATCAGTTCTTTAAACTCCGGATCTTGAGCCTGTTGTTGCCTCCATGCGGTAGGCGAGGCTATATGGATAGTACCATCTTCTAGCCGTACCCCGATTCTTTCCGAGTCATCGTCTAGGTCACTTCTCCGCTCTTGAGGAGGCTCCGCATAAACTTCCTGCGTCTCCTCTTCCTCTCTTATGTTCGCCTTCACATTCTCATATACCTCATAGGACCACTCAGCGTCCTCCTGGGTATGTAGCTCACAACATATCCCGTGATCCGGGCCTTGTGGACTGTACCGTAGACCTGTGCGGTCATATCGGACTCCACTCGCCATCTCCATCGCCTCAATGTGGCTGACCTCATACACCTTGTCAGTGGACAAGTCTTCCATCTCCACCGTGGACACCAACGCCGATACTTCTGAGTTAAACTCTAGCCTAGAGAGGCTATCAGCGACCACATTTCGCTTTCCCGGTAGATGGACCATTGTAAAATCGAAACAAGACAAGAACGCTTGCCACCGCGCCAGCCGTCCCGTCTGTTCATGATTCATCAACCATAACAGGTTATGATGATCAGTTCTGACAGTAAATTGAGGTCCTCCCCACAAATACTCTCTGAGCCTCTTGAGGGCCCACACCATCGCTAACGCCTCTCTTTGCCTTGTGCAATAGTTTCTCTCCGCCGCACACAAATTCCTACTAATAAACATGATTGGGCGTAATTTCTTCTCCTCATCCTCTTGTTGTAATACAGCCCCAATCGCAAACTTAGATGCGTCTGTATCGACTACGAATTGTTTCGTAAAGTCGGGCATCGTTAACACCAGTCCTCCGTCTTTCGGGTCTTTATAAATAAGATCTTTGAGCGCATGAAACGCTTGCAAAGCCTCTTCGCCCCACTTCTCAAAGTCTCCAAAATCTATCATTTTCTCCAACTTAGCCCGTGTTGCACCCCAATTGGGTATAAACTGGTTATAGTATTGCGCCATCGCAAGGAATGAGTGCAATTCAGTGCGGTTCTTTGGTATCGGTCGATTCATAATCTCCTCCCTCTTCTCTTTGGATATCGAGACTCGATTATGGGAGATCTCGTACTCTAAGTATGTCACACTCGTCTTGGCAAGTTGACACTTCTTTAGATTGCACTTCAGGCCAAAAGCTCCGATGCGCCTGAATATATCGGACAAATGATCGATATGCTCCTCCATTGTGTTAGAGTATACGATAATGTCATCGATATAGCAAAATGCATATTCTCCCGCCTTCTGTCCCCGCCTTCTCATAAAGCCACCGTCAGACAAATCATCGTACTGACTGCTCAACATCTTCTGCATCGCCTTCTGGAAAAGTCCTGGGGCTTGCTTGAGGCCCATCGGAAGCACTTTCCATTGGTATATTTCCATACCCACCACAAACGCCGTCAGCCATCTGGACTTTTCCTCCAGTGGTATCTGCCAGAAGCCATTCTTAAGGTCAATGACCGAATAGAATTTTGCATTCCGCAGTACTCTCCTTCCTTCTTCTAATGTCGGGAGAGGATTTCTCTCTTCCTCCAGCACCTTGTTAACACGAGCATAGTTAACTGTCAGGCGCCATTCTCCTCCTGGCTTCGGCACTATTCTCGGTTGTGAGACTATTGAGGATGTTGATCTCTCAATAAAGTCCTCCTTGAGCAGCTGTCTTGCTAGCTCCTCCGCTATCTTCGCCTTATGTATACTCAAATTCGCCCTTCGTGGTGCCGGTGACGGCTCCGCACCCGGTATTTTGTAAATAACCGCAGTGAAATCTTCAGGCTTGACACCACCTGCATGTGGAGGGTCAAAAATTTCCTTGTTCGCCTCTAATTTGGCTTTTAAAAGCTCCTTCTCCTTCTCCGTGCCTACTCCTTCTTCCAATATTTTCCGCGCCGCCGCTTGAAAATTTTCATCAGACATATACTTATGTTGCTTGAGGGGTTCTCTGTCCTCCTCCAAGCCTAAGTCCTCTTCCGAGACATCATCTAGGCCCGTCTTTTCATACGTGACCGTGTCCGGCTCATCATCTTTACCGAGCTCCACCAGCATGTCAATGAGTCTCGCGTATTGCAAAGGAGCTTGACGGGTGTAAAAACCATCAAAGCATGTGAATGCTTGCGGTATCAATTTCAACTTGTCGAGGTCTCTGAGCTTCCGCTTGTATGCACTGCTCTGCTCACGAGTTCCCATACGACAAGCCACCACTAGCTGTTGCTTGCGAGAGGGTACCGGTATAGGATGATCAATAAGCCGGTCCTTTATTTCCTGCGCCCATATCGCCTTCTCATTATATGGCAGGATAATAGTATACGGCTTATTATTTTCGAACAAAGTCCGTAAGCATTTCTTCACTTCAGACAGTGAACGCGGCCACGTCGACTCGTCACCCCAGAAATCAGTAATAAAACTTTTAATAGTTTCTGGTGGAGTATCCGGGATTCGCCCCGTTCTCCTTGGTACAAACGCCTCCCTTTTTTTCTTCTCCTACTTTCGCATCGAAACAGTATCCGTTAGTAATATGGACATCTGTTCCTACTCCTTCCGCGAATCTCGCCAACGACGGGCTTCTTTGTGCGACACATATAATCTCCTCCTTTCGCTTCTCGATTAAGTCATCAATAGACTTTTTGTCCCAATGGGATGTCGGAACTGTGACAGTGCACACTTGGGATTCCCAATTGTCGGTCCAGGACAGTTCATCCGGTCTTACGACATGGGGGTGAACGTACACCTCAAGTGCCTCATGTGCGATGGCCATCTTTTTGTGATCCGTCGCTAGACTCAGCTCATAAGCCTCATAAGAGTCAGTAGCGTTGAAGGGATCAATATTGTTCTCTTCTCCTCTTTTTACTCCATATATCACTCGCCGTGCGGCGCAATCAATCACAGCCCCCATCGTAGCCAATTGGTCATACGATAGTAATATTGACCCGTGGTAACCGGGGACGACATAGGGGTCCATACGGTATACTCGTGCGGATTTCAATTTAAAGGTCAGTGTGATGATTCCCGTGATATCCGTCCGGCTGCTCACTCCTTTGAGAGTGCCCGTTGACTTTTTCATATTTCCGTCCACCCAGTCCCGGTATCGATTAAAAAACTTCCGGCCGACAATATTAATATTCGCCATCGTATCATTACCAACTTTTAATATTGTCTTCAATGTTTCACAATAAAGTTCCGTATAACACAGAGCATCGGGCCTGTGTATATTGGCTGCGAGAACAAGAACTTTACGTTCCAAATTTTGGAGTCTTGTCTCTAAGTTTTTCAACTCCTCCTTCTTCTCCTCCTGCTTCACCTCATTAACATTTTTATTATTCTGCGGTACTGGTGCGTTTACTATTTGAGCGACATTGTCTTGTGGTACTTGAGTACACACATTGTCTTTTTGCTCGCCACCCGCCGCGACCGTAGACATTGAGTCTGTTCGTGGTTGTTTGCTTGGCCGAGGCGATACGTCTGCCATTGGCCTCCTCGCCTCCATCGCAAGTCTCGCCTTCCTATTTGCATCAGTTATCATTGGTAACCGTGCTGTATGAACGGGTATGAGACTACCTTGGGGCTGCAGTCTCTGTATACCCACATCTTTGTTTTCACATAGAGGAAGCGTTGGCCCAGTCTGCACAACAGCATTAGAAAGCACTGTGACTTTAGGGTTAAACTTCACAGTCTTCTCCTTCCTCTCTTCTTCCCCCTCCAGTCATTCCACCACCTCGAAACGATTACCTTGAGTAGTGTCCGGGTAGGATGACGTATCGGTCTCCGAGGCAGTGTTGCAGGCCTGAGCTCGACCGAAATTTGGGTTGGAGCTTGCCCACGAGCCTCCTCCTCCTCTGGGTGGGGGGGCTGGAGCTCGAACAGCTCTCCCTCCATAAGGGGTATATCCCCGACCTCCTCCTCTTCCTCTCTGAGAGGTTCCCTGCCACCTCGAGGCTCCTCTCCATGTTCCTCGTCCTCGTCCTCCTCCTCCTCCTCCTCGTCCTCCTGCTCCTGCTCCTCCTTCTCGTCCTCTTTGAGAGGCCTTTAAGTTCTTTTGTCTCTCCCTTTCCTCCTTCTTCTCCTTCATCCTCTTCATGTAGGTAATGATTGCCTCTCGTAACTCCTCATCATCACACATATTGGCATACCAACCTTCGTTCACAGCGGCAATCTGAAGCATATTGAAAAGGCCCGGTTCCTTGCCTTCCGTCCTGCTCAGAAAATTTGCCCTTGCTGTTGGGTTCTGCCTATCATGATTGAAAGAGCAGTCTCTGTTCTCCATCTGTGCCTTACACTGCAAGCCCGCGAACCACCTCCAACATGCGGTCTTCAGGTCTGGCTCTCTCTGTCTCTTCCAACCGGCAACTCTGTTTGTGTACGTGGCTTGTGCGCCAACAGGTACACCGCCTGCCTGTGCCGTATGTGCCTCCGTGAGCGAGTCCATGTTTGAGCATGCACTCATCACTTCTTGAAACAGTGCTGATGGAGCAACGCTTTGAACCGTATTTTCGAACACGTGTGTCTCGAGGAAGTTCTTGGACTTCACTGAGCTAAACGTCGAGCATTGTTGTATGAGCTGAGTAAGCTTACTCGGGTTAACTGTGTGTAACGCCGAAAAGAAATAGAGGATGATCGACTTGCGGCCATAGAATAGCCCATAGGAGGAAACTACCTCCGTAAGGGTCGCCGCCAAGCCAACAGCACTCCTCAAACTCATCGCCACTGTCTCAAAGATTTCAAATCCTATGAGAGTACCAGTGCAGAGATGCTGGTATCCATGAGATTGAAAATATGAAATGAGTGTGGCCACCGCCAGTTCACACTGAGCGTCTAGGCCTGTTGCATTGTTTCTCTTAATCTCCTCCTTCTTTCTCAAAAACTTGTACTGTGTCAGATCAAATCCCTCCGAGACTAGAGATTGGTCAAAAACAGTAACAAGGGCCTCGTATTCCTGCGTTTCGTCGCAAGGAAAAGCCTTCATGCAGGCATTGATCTCTTTGAGCTTGCTCAAAAGCGAAGCATCAGAGTCTTTGTCTGAGCTCGTCTTGGCATATAGCATGAGACTTGCCACTCCTCCTTTCTTCCCCTTGAAGGCATTTATGATGTTTTGTCTGTCCTTCTTCTCCGTGTTTGTGACCACCACCGTAGTTGAGCCCGGGGGTGCAGGGGCTGGTGGGGCAGGAGCTGGTGGGGTCAAATATGTCGGGGTGTGTGCCTTGCACCACTCACTTTTGCTTTCATTCTTTCCAGTCTCATCGTCTTCTCGAACTCCTCATTCTCTTTCGCCTTCTTCTTCTCAGATATCACCAGCTTTTGAGCATGAGTGATAAAGGCCACCAATTCAGAAGCAGATCTGAGAAAATTATATTTCTCCACATATTGGTCAACACCTGCTTTATTGGCGACCGGTGGTGCGTTACTAAGTGATTTAAGGACAGAGTGATCCTTGGTAGGAATCCATCTCTTCCATGCCTCCTTATGCAGTAACGCACCCATCAACAGTCTGATCTTGGTCAGAACTCTGTCGGTCTTCTCTAACTCATCAATCACAGGATGAGTTTCTCCTGCTGCCTTAATGCTTTTTTCCATCTCTGCCTTCCCCTCCTCCAAGGCCTTCATTTCCATCGTAAAAAAATGAAATATGCCACTCGAGTTTTTCGAACCCAGATTGGTCTTCATTTTGTTACATCGACTGCCTCCTGACCAGTCGCGAGGAATCTGGCCGTTGCTCTTGGGTTTGTGTACTGGAGGTAACCCTCACATCGTGGGCCGTATGAACGTTCCCAAATCAGGGTTTGAGTGTACACCCCAAAGATAGCATCGAGTAATTCAAGGTGGGTGTGTGTGTCCCCAAACTTGATATGCTGTATCTTCTTTCTCTCTTCTGGATCAGAGACCAGTTTGCAGAGGAGCTGTGCTGTGTTTGATAATAGGATATAGACATCCTTTTTAGCACGACTTTTCTCTCTTCTTTGATCCTGAGGGATCCACACATAGGTATCCTTCTCTCCCCCCATCTTGTTATCAAACTCTTCTTTAGTGAGGTCATAGTGGTCTTGCACCCACTGTTGTTCCTCCACTGTGATCTCCTCTCCATCACTATGAATCAAGTCGATCATTTTTCGTCCTCCTCCTCCCGTGTAGGCAGGTGGTATGGGATTACCATATGCTCCTCCTCCTCCCGTCTCTTCTTGTTCAAATCCTCCTTCATCTTCGTCTCCTCCATATCTTCCTTCATCATCCCAGCCCTCTTCTACTCCTCCTCCTACTCCTTCATCTCCTCCTCCTCCTCTATTCAATCCTCCTCCTCCTCCTTCATTCAGTCCTCTTCCTCCTCCTCCTCCTGCTTCTTCTTCTTCTTTTCTTTGTTCTGCCTCCGAGAA
The DNA here is from genome assembly GCA_019918135.1 of Paulinella micropora. Lineage (NCBI taxonomy): Eukaryota > Cercozoa > Imbricatea > Euglyphida > Paulinellidae > Paulinella > Paulinella micropora. Next base: position 45,989 of record WBZZ01001560.1, read on the forward strand.
TTCACTCACTTCGGCGGTCTCTGTCGACATGATGTCGTAGTAGTAATTAACAGGAGGACAGTGTCAGCTCCTATGTTTGGTTTTTGTTCGTTTGTGTTCTGTTCCTCCTTCAGTCGATTGACTATTGAAGAGAGAAACTAATAGAGAGGGTAGGATAAGATTCCCTGTCCTCTATGAAACACTGTTTGTATGTTTGTTTTTGTTTGAAAAAAATAGTCTTTGAGACTTTCTCCGATTTCTTGTTCTCCTTACTCAGATTACTTTCTCCTCCTCCTTTTCTATATTGTATCTAGTATGAGGCACTTGGACCTACACACAGATAGTAATAGAGAAGCTAGAAAAGCTCTCCTTGAGAAGTCGACAGTCGGTCGGATAGGTTCTCAGACCTACCTTTAGAAAACGATCAGAGATTTGCAAAAATACTCTGACGTATGTGTGAGATAATGCAGATAAATGCACAAACTAGAAGGGTAAAGTGTTGTGCTCCTGTCCCTATGCTTGTTTGTGTTTTGTGTGTGTTCCTTCACTCTTCTGTCCACCTCCTTCTTCTTGGTCTCTGTGTGAGAACAGCAAGAACGACAGAGAGTTTGTATCTGATGTCTCCTTGTGAGCACACAGATACTGATTGGGCTAGAGGGTACCAGACACCTGCTTGAGACCAATCAAATTATTTGTTTTGTGAAAGAGTTATGAGGGAGCTGTGTTGGAGTATTTGTTTTCGTCTGACGTCCCCGTGTGAGACAGGTCAGTGAAAATTCACTCTGTTGCCTGTGTGGCAAAGCAGAAAGAAATCACCCTAGTGATGTGGACTCCAAATGTAATGCCCCCAACGATAGCTCGTAAAAAGTCGGTAATACAACCAAACATAGTCCTCAAAAGATGAGAATGATGTCTCGTTATATTAGCTCAGTGAAGCCAAAAAGGAAAACGGCAACAGACCAGGAATAAAATGGCATCAGATCCAATACGGACAAATAATACTGAAAAACAAGCTGGTGCACCTGTCACCAGGAAAAGGTACTTTTTACCGGCTATCCGGGGGGTGATGCCTACAAGTGTATTAAAGGTATTGCATTGTTCCAGAGTATGTTCTGAATTTTGACAGACTAATTTTCGACTAATGTTTTCCTAGTTTTTTTTTGGTACCGTACTTCTCTGCAGAAACCCTTAGGCAGGATTATTCAACATAACATGTGAATTCATTTGTGCACTTGTGTGTAAAAATGAGTGGAGAGTGCATCATGCAAACAGCATTTTTCAGTTAAAAACACCATACTTGCTATGTCCTGAGCCTTGAAGTGAAAATTAAGGTCGAAAATAAGGGTGAAAAATAGTTAGCTACCCCTTTTTTCTAAAACAAACACTTGTGTCATGCTTGCTTTTACCGTTGAAACGATGTGGTTTGAACATTTACCTGCTTTGAAGTACTTGACCTCCGACCGTATGATGATTTTGATGGCGCCCGGGCCCGCCGGTGAATTTCTGTGGCAATATTTGAAGTCACAAGTTCCTTGTCCTAAATTTTACAGTAAAATAAATTTCACTGGAAATCGGGGGAAAAGGTAATACGGATGGGAAAAGGCAATAGCTAAAAAGAACTTTGAACTGATCGTTTGAAATCATTTCTGAACGAAATCGAAACTTGACTAGTTAGTCAAGTCGCAACGTCGTGGCAGAGGAGAATCTAATGAACCGGTCAAAAAGAGTGTCTTATCAACGGTAAAGGTTTTGGCCGGTCGTTAAGGTGCTCAGTCTGATACGTTCATTTTTCAATTCATATATATATACTATTTGAAGTCAATTACTCTGACTTGAATAGCTTGAGATGTAGACTGCACTGAGGTGCTCTCCGCCGGTTTATTCGTCTCCCAGGCGTCCCCCATATGTCGATGAGCATGAATTTTGCGTTGGGGAGTATTTCAATATATGTACTTTCAAAAAAAAAAAAAAAAAAAAAAAAAAAGTATTATTAATAATACATTCATCATTCAACTATAAAACTGCAAAAGCCTATCTTCCCCGATTTATTCACATGACAATTTGTGGCACACTGTGCCTGCACACTATGAATTCAAAGACAACACTGTCTGAGTGAAAATAGTTTTATTATATAAAAAAGAAACCGTGACTCTTGAACGGTGAAATCTCAATATAATCAAAACTGTTGAAAAATACGTCGAGGAAAAATTCAAGTCACAAGTTATGCTCTATCACGTAC